>JAJIBD010023391.1:0-141122 GCA_021461705.1 Cryptotis parvus | reverse complement strand
TTCCCGCAACGAGAGAAAAAGGCTGCAAAGTTTAAGAAGAGAACTCCCAGAACGACCACCAACTGGGAACTCTTTGGCACCATTGCGGCAACATGGGAAGATACCATCATTGATGACATCGATGAAGAATACAACCGACTGGTTCAGCACCTCCATGATTGTGCGAAGAATGCCGAGAGAGAGAAAGACACAAAAGGTCGCTTGTCTTCAGAAACTCTTGAGGCTCATTCGCCAACGTGGCAAGGCGCGAGCCTCAGGAGACCTAATGCTAACGTCCAAGCTTGCTAAACAGTGCAGAGAAGCGATAAAAGCAGACCTCAAAGACAGAAGAGCAGAAATACTGGAAGATGCAGCAGAAGCCGGGAAAAGGATTCGCACTGCCCGCCTGTCCTTCACCAACTATAAGACCAAGATAACTGCCCTCCGACGCCCTGATGGATCTATCACATCTTCCAGAAAGGCAATGGAGAAGATTATCCAGGACTTCTACTCAGATCTCTTTGATAGCCACATCCACCTGCCCACATACCAAATTCCACAGGATGGATATGTCATTCCCAACATTCTCCCTTCTGAAATCTGACATGCCATCTCATCGGTAAAGAAGGGAACAGCACCAGGCCCAGACAAAGTCAGACCCGAACATCTGAAGAATCTGCCATCGGTACTCATCAATACACTAGCTTGGCTCTTCACACGCTACCTGTCCGAATGCAAGGTGCCCTCCCAATGGAAAACCAGCAGGACAGTTCTACTGTTCAAGAAGGGAGACATTCATGACATCGGCAACTATCGCCCCATCTGCCTGTTGTCTGTCATCTACAAGCTGTTTACACGAGTTATCCTGAACAGGATTAGCAGAACACTAGATGAAGTTCAACCATGCGAGCAAGCAGGTTTCCGAAAGGATTCAGCACAATCGACCATATCCACACAGTAACCAAGCTCATTGAGGTTTGTAGGGAGTACAAGATGCCACTCTGTCTCACGTTCATTGATTTACAGAAAGCCTTTGATTCTGTGGAGACTGAAGCAGTCATCGGAGCCCCTAGTCAAACAGGGTTTTCAAACCCAATACATCAAGATCCTTCGTGAGCTGTATTACGGATTCACCACCAGGATCTCACCATTCTACAAAGAAGTGATCATTGATGTCAAAAGAGGGGTTCGACAGGGTGATACCATCTCACCAAAACTCTTCAGTGCCACCCTCGAGAACATCATGAGACAATTAGAATGGGAAGGAATGGGAGTGAAGATAGATGGTCGGCAACTACACCACCCCCGCTTCGCTGATGACATGGTTCTAATAACACCAAACATTAGCCAAGCGGCACAAATGCTGGCTGACTTTGACCGAGAATGTGGAAAGGTAGGTCTACAGCTGAATCTGAAGAAAACTATGTTCATGAGAAATGAACTAGTTCCAGAGGCCCCATTCACTCTCAATGGAACAAACATCTCTGAATGCAGCAGTTACGTGTACCTAGGTCGAGAAGTCAACATGATGAACGACCTAAAACCTGAGCTGCGCAGGAGGAAGAGAGCAGCATGAAATGCCTTCAAAGGCATCGAAGAAATAGCTAAAAGGACAAAGAACTTCCGGCTCCGGGCACATCTCTTCGACTCCACCGTTCTCCCCTGCATTAACATATGCCTCAGAGACCTGGGCCCTACGAAAGCAGGATGAGAATGCTATTCGGGTTTCCCAGATAGGCATCAAAAGAGCTATGCTTGGAATATCATGTCTCACTCAAGTGAGAGAAGGAATCCGGAGTTCTGACCTCCGTCGCTATTCCAGAATCAGGGACGCTGTCTCGTTTGCCAAGGCATCGAAAATCAGATGGGCTGGACATGTAATGCGATTTGGAGACACCCGCTGGACTAGAGCCGTTACCGACTGGATCCCACGGGATGTCAAAAGATCACGTGGCCGCCCACCTACAAGATGGTCAGACTTCCTTGTTAAGACCCTGAAGGAACGGTTTGAGGCTCTTCATATTCCTGAATCAACCAGATGCCATTGGGCTACATTGGCACGTGATAGGGTCCAATGGAAATGTTACTGGCGCCCGCTCGAGGAAATCGATGAATAACGGGATTCAAGTGATCAAGTGATTTCTTATGCACCAAAATGTAACTTTTATATCTGCACAAAGCTGTGATCATATTAAGTAGAACATCTTAATTCCTTGCATATTTGTATTAAAAAGTATAACATAAGCAATGATCAATAAACGTAAGTGTGCTTTACACAAAATCATATTTATTTACCTCCCATATATAGTAGAATCACTCGCAATGGAATAAATTTTAAAGTGATAATAAGTATATGCTCTATTAATACCTCAAATATACATATAGGTTTAGATACAAAACAATAATCAATGAAATAATTACTGCCGTGAAACAAGTTAAAATCTTAATAAAAGAGAAACTTCTGAAAGAGGTTATTTAGGGCGTGGGGAATAGTGACTCCATTTCTCTGAGAGACCTGCTCTCACATAGTTTGTCTTAGTTTATAAAGGTAATTTACTTGCCCAGAAAGACGATATAATTATTCTTTAGGAAATCTTGTTAATATCTAGGTTTTAAGTTAAATGAAAGAGGTTGCTTTTTTAACACTCAATCAAATCTTCATAACCTCTGAACAATTCCTTGAGTGCAGAGTTAATTTAATCAGAACTATTTGTGTTGGAGATTTTAAGGATCAGAGGATATTTGACTCTTAAACCATTTAAGTATCCCTATAAATGTGAGGGCACTGTCAAGCCATTATCTTCTGCTTCTGACAACACATAAACATGATAGGGAAAGTTCAGACTGCAGAACATTCCTTGCCTTATTGCCACAAGGTTCCTTATAAGAAAAAAGCCATTGTCTTGTTCTTTTATTTTATTTTTTTGTTGTTGTTGTTGTTTGTTTTCCAACAGCCTGGAGGTGACCTCTGCTAGATTCTCCAATAGAGCAAAATCTAGGATTTTTTTTCACGCTTTCTTTTCTTTTTACCCTCTGTGCACAATAATTAGTCTCTATATAAAAGGAGATTATAATACCTGACAACAGTAAACCTGTATAACAGAAAAGCCAAGCTTACAAGTTCATATATTCTAAATCCTGAACAGTATTGAGGGCAATTGATAATAGGAAGGAAGGTTCAGCAAAAGTAGGCATTCTTTGAGCTGAGTAATAATGGAATGATCCAGAGGGATCAAAATAAAGTAAAACAGCACGGAGTGTGTGTGTGTGTGTGTGTGTGTGTGTGTGTGTGTGTGTGTGTGTGTGTGGAGAGAGAGAGAGAGGAGAATAGCCTGTGCAGAGAGACTGTAAGAAGCAATGAGGACTGAACAAAGCGCTTTGACAACAGCAGTTTCGTTTAATCAAAAATACTGAAAAATAAAATGTCTAAAGGTCTGATACCAACATAGAACTGGAGCATTAAATACAGACAAAAAATGCAAATGATGGCTTCTAAGTGTGCGTAGTGCAACCCACAATGTGTGGGAGAAGGAGGAGAGAGAGAGGGAGAGAAAGAGGAGATAAAGAACCTGCCATTTAGGCAGGATGTGGGGGGGGGGAGGGAATTGGGGACATGGGTGGTGGTTGAGGGGCACTGGTGGAGGGCGGGGTGCTGGAACACTTTGTGACCGAAACCCCCAAGCATGAACAACGTTGTAATTGTGTATCTCACGGTGGTATAATAAAATGTTAAAAAAATACTAAAAAATAAGCTTGACTGGCCAAATAATTTCCTCACAGGTTGTAAGTAATTAATGCATAATTTTTTCGAAAGTGTTACATGGTAAAGTAATAAATCCTGACATTTAAAACATATCTTTGAGTACTCTAGTAACATTTTAGGTATGATTAAAATTCTTCTAAGATTTCGTTTTAAAGAATTTCTAGTTTAGAGTCATTTTATTTACTCACTTTATTAAAATTATGAATCTTCAATTAATGAAATGCTGTACACAAAAACATTTCTTTATAAACCAAATGTTTATCTACTATTTATCATAGCATGTGCCTCATGCTGTTTACCTACAATACCTCTCTTTGGAACTTTTAAAACAATCGCTTATACTAATAATGAGCAGGTTTTTTAAAAAAATATTCTTAAGTTATATTTGAGATGTAATTTTAGGGGAGACATGAAGGTGATGAAGTTTGCATTTAGAAGAAAAGGACAAGTAAAACTTTAGGTAATTCAGAGTAAGAAAGAATGAATACTGCTAAATTTTTTGTAACAAAGTAATTATTTCAAGCTGTGTTTCTTAAGGAATATTATGTAATTAAGTTTATGAGTCTTTAATGAGAACAAAGCTAAAATAAAGCACTGTACAGAATCCTCTTGACTGTTATAAAACAGCCATAGAGAGTAACTGAAAGGAAGTAACCTTGAAAAGCACCATCCACAGCACTGTGACTTTGTAAGAGAGTCTTAACAACAGATTTACTGCTGTTAAAAGCAGTATGACAGCCTTGACCCTGGTGAACGCTGTTGCATAGGGAAACGTGGAAACGTCTTTCTGTCACCACCCCACTTCATTTGCTCTTCATTTTAATTAAGAACCAAATACATTGATCTTTTCTGTTCTCTATCACACCCAGTTCTTTATTACAATCTAAAGCTTTGGAGGCCCGAGCAATAGCACAGTTGTGAGGGCGTTTGCCTTGCACACGGCCGACCCAGGTTTGATTCCCAGCATCCCATATGGTCCCCGAGCACCAATAGGAGTAATTCCTGAGCAAAGAGCCAGGAGTAACCCCTGAGCATTGCCAGATGTGACCCAAAAAGCTAAATAAATAGATAAATAAATAAACAAATAAATAAATAAATAATAAATCTTTGCCTAATATTAATCTCCTTATAATTGTAGTATGCTGTAGAGTGAAGGACACTAGGGACAGAATGCAAATATGTGTTCTCTACTGTTAGTGTAGAAGACAACTATTAGGTATGTGTTCTCTACTGTTAGTGTCACAGACAACTATTAGGTATGATTAGGTATGATCAGGCCTACACCTGAATGTAGGCCTTGTATGAAACAAGGGTAGTGACTCACGTGTTTGACTTCTTGGGTCATTCTAGTGTGATTTTTGGTTCCAATATTCTGGCACTGTTACTGAAATCTAAATTAATTGTGAGGAAGGGGTGGATTAAAGTTTCAAGTAATCCTCTTCCCATATTCCACAGACATTTTCAGAATAATCTCATTAAATGAGAGGATATAAATATCAAGAACTTCAGGCATCCTAGTAATTAAAACATGAATTACTTTGGGTTCCTTATGAAAAAAGAATATTGAGAATTATGAGTAAATCCAATCACATGCAAAATATATGTATTGTGTAATTGGTGGAAATTTAACCTACTATGTAAGTATAAATATATATTGCTTCTTTAAAAAATCTTATTTTTATATTATAAAAAATCTCTAATTATTTCTCCACAGATCAACAAAATGTCTGATTTTTTTAAAAAGTTTGCATAATAACCAGTACATTATAGTTATACCATAGTGAGACCAAGTTAACCAGTTCATAATAGGCATTTGACATCTGAAAAAGTTATATCTAGGTATTAATCAAGGAAGATTGTCTGAAATAGGTTGCCTTCGACTATAGATTGTAGTGAAAAAAAGCTACCTTTTATAATCCCTTATAATGAAATCCATTATGACTAAGATGTTATTATGTAGCTTCATCTTATTCTCATTTTCTAATTTCAGTTAAAGCAAAATCCCTAATTATCAGTAAAAACAATTTTTAGCACAGAGGTAGGGATAGAAACTAAAGCTGTACTTGAATGCTCCAAGGCAAGATTGAAACCATTATAGTAGTTTTGGCAGTAAATTGAGTTTTAAGGATATTAAGCGCCCAGAAAAATAGTAGGGAAGGCCATCTGTTTAGGGTTTGTTTCTTTTTGTTTTTCTTTTCTTTTGTTTTTCTCTTCTTTTCTTTTCTTTTCTTTTCTTTTCTTTTCTTTTTGTCATTTGATGGCAATATAGCTACTACAGAAAAGGCCATAACATTAAGAGATGCAGTGTTTGAATTCATGAAGATTGTATTGAAGAGTGTTTTAGAACCTTAAAAATCACTCTTTAAAAAAACACTTTAAAAAACATTTTTTAAAAAAAATTTGTTTTTGTGCCTCATCTGGCAGTACTTAAGTTTACTGCTGGTTCTGTGCTCAGAGATCATTCCCGGAAGGGCTCAGAATGCGCTTCTGGAAATAGAAACTGGGTCAGCCACATGTAAGGCAAGCATATTGCCCACTCTCCTATCTTTCATTCCCTAGAGAAACACCTTTATGTCATAAAAAGTGTAAACAATTGGACAGCATTTATAAAATATTTTATGTATATGTGTGTATGTATATAATACATATATATGTGTGTATGTATGTATATATACATATATATATATGGAGACAAATTCTTTTTCTGATATTGTTATCAGTATAATATGACTGAAAAAGAAGAAATCAGATATTTTTGTGTAAATAACCAGTAACAATTATATACCTCATTCCCATGACCTGATGGAATGGTTTGAGGCTCTTTATGTTCCTGGAGCAAGCACATGCTCCTGGGCTCTACTAGCATGAGACAGGACATATGGAAATATTACTGGTGCCTGCTTGAGGAAATCGATGATGAACGGGAAGACAGTGACAGTGAAGATACTATAAAACTTTACATTTCTTTTTCTTTGTTTGAGCTACATCTGGCAGTGCTCAGGACTTACTCCCTTGCTATATGCTCAGGGATTACTCCTGGCAGGCTAAGACAGCCATATGGAATGCTAGTGGTTGAATATGCCATGTACAAGGCAAGTGGCTTACCAGCTATACTTTCTGTCTCCTAATAACTTTAATTTCATAGTATTATATCCACTGCTTTCAAGAGTTTAAAAAAAATGAAGAATGAGAACAAAACAATTTTGATGCTAAATAGTTCAGTAGGACAGTGATGTGGTTCAGTTCTACTGGTTCAGTGAAAGTCAGAGCATATGACTCTTATGTTTGAGGTCCTGGGAACTTATCCCCGGCAGCACAAAAGACATTTTTCAAGCTAAATCATTCTAGTGACTAATGAAATAGTAAACTTAGCATGCTACTCACATGCGAAAGCAAATGCCTTCAGTAGACAATGAAAATGATGACTTCATTTTACCCTAAAGGACCACACATTTTAAAGTGCCTGGGTCGTTTTAGCATACTCTACAGATCTTTTGCATAAGGTCACCAACTAGGAATGTTGAGTCAATGAATGAACGACTAAAATTGATGATTCTTCATGTAAATATCAAGATTAAGAATCTTGGGTGATAGAGTTTGCCCAAGATCAGGGCCACCTATTCTATATAGCTCAGGTTTGGGTAGTCTCTTAAGGTCCATAGCCTCTCAAAAACATGTCTTTTTTGGGGATATGCAAGTCTAAACATAGGGACTTAAATGTGTTTAACACAAAAAACTCTTTATTAGGCCCTAATTAATTTCAGTGGGATGAAAATGCTTCATCACTTAGAAATCCAATTGTCTGAAGTTGCATTCAGTGTCACACAGAAATTTTTTTGTTGAGTTTGATTGATTTATGGTTATAAAATGGGGACTACAGGAGAGTAGGTGAGATTAGACCACATTGGTAGTCTAAACATTTTACTTTTATGTTTAAAGACATTAACAATGAGCCTTTATTTCAGAATTTTCATTATTGGATTTAACTTTTTTTCTAAAATGGAATCATCTGTCATTGGTTACTGGTTACCCCGATGCTATATTTTAATATGCATATTATATTTTTAAACATAATTTCAAGTTAAGCTTATAAAATGATCTCAAATTTTTTATTTTGGCAAAAATTTCTCTGACAGTTACATAAGACCCTGCAATCACATGAGACCTATATGCATTAAAAAACCAATAACTCCATCCAAAAGCGGGAGGGGGATAAACAGAAACTTACCCAAAGACACAGATAGTGAATAGGCAAATAAAAAAGTGTTTATTGTTACTTATTAGGGAAATACACACAAAAGCAATGAGATATCATTTTGCACCAGTGAGAGTGTGGAAATAGTCAATATTGGAAGGGTTGGAGTGAGAAAAGAACCCTTGTTCACTATTGGAGGAAATGTTGTCTGGGTCAACCTTTATGGAAAACAGTGTGAAAAATTCTCAAGTATAAAAAAAGAATAGTCATGTGACTGAGGGTTACCACTTCTTGGCATCTACTCCCAAAACACAAAAACACTAACCTGAAAGAATTTATGCACCCCTAAGTTCAATGTAGTGCTTAGTACAGTAACCAAGATATAGAAACAACCTAGATGCCAGCTAAGGATGAACAGATCAAAAAGTTGTATACAAAATGGAACTCTGTGCAGCTGCATACAAAAGAACAAAATCATGCCATTGCTGCCACGTGATGGAATTAGAGGGGTCCTTGCCGAGTGAAATCAGTCAGAAGGAAAGGGGTAGGTATGAGTGATGTCTCTGAAATGTGGGCTTTAAAGAGATACAATAAAGGATCAACAAATGGCCAAAGCCAATAGAGTTGGTTCATAGGTGTGTGCGTGTGTGTGTGTGTGTGTGTGTTTGAGTGTATGAAGGAACCTCAAATGTGTGTGTGTGTGTGTGTTTAGGAGTGTATGAAGAAACCTCAAATGGGAAGTTTCTTTGGGACTTGTGTGGGAGGAAGTGATGATAGGTGTTGGAATATCTTGAAGCCATCGTTAACATTATTGTAAATCAAAATACCTCAAATTTTTTCAAACAGACTGCTATTTGTATCAGAAGTCTTTTTTAAAAACATAAAAACTTGAAAGTAAATAGCATGATAAAAAGTTTGGGACTTAATCCTAAAAAATATAAACTCATTAGGGCCCAGCTGGAAATAAAATTAAAGACTCCTTAATATTCAATCAAAAACTCAAACCTTACCTATAACTACCACTTATAAAAGCTTGTGCCTGTATCTTTTTGGCTATTTAGTCCAATTTCATTATACTCACCATAGGTGTTTGAAGAAAGAACAGAAAAGCTCAAACTAATGGATTTTTGGAGGGTTGTAAATCTGCTGAAAAGCTATCTTTATGTTGGTTTCTGTAGTGCCACAGACCACTTTTCCTCTGGGCAGTCCCTGCTTGAAATAATTACAGACATTAATGATGCAAGTTCCTGAATTTCATAGATCTAGGTTCATGTTGTCATCCATTACTCTGAAAATGTCTTCTCTCCTCTGCAATTCCCAAAATTTTCTTCAATATTAAAGATACTTTTCTGGCCTAGTGATAGATTTAAACGATGAGAAACTATAAGGTAAAATTCCACCTAATTTTCATTATATATGTATATGTATATATGTGTGTGTATGTTCAACACATATTTGCTGAAATAAGAACAACAGATACTGAGTTTTACAAAAAAGTTAGTCTTTAATGTATCTTATGATAGATCTTATGATACAATAAATTGTTACTACTTAATGAAGACCTTGTTGTATTTTTTTGTGGTTTCTATAAGAAAGGAGAGTTTACATAACATACAGTTTTTCTTAGGATCTGACTGTCATTCCTTTTCAGTTTTCCTGAACACTTGGACCAGGCGATTCTTCCCGAATTATAGTTCTGGAGCTCCCTTTTCTATGTTTATAATGGTGTAGAAAATATACCCCATCTAAGATGGATCTCCCCTGCTTTTCTTCCCCCATATTTTACCTTTGTCATTCATTTTTTTCTGCATGACACCCTTTCAAATCCAAATTGCAGCCATAAAAAAGGCAATATTTGATCTTCTCTCATAGCTGAATGGATTTCCATTGTAAGTGTGTCTATATCACAACCAACAACTTTTTGATCCATCCTCTATTGTTTAGCATTTCCAGTTTTGGCATGGTAAATATTTCTATGAGAAGCATAGATGTACAAATATTTTTGAATTAGCGTGCCTTTTTGTGTTCTTTTCATAGATATGAAAGTATATGAAAGCTAGATCATATGGTAGTTCTACTTTTTTAATTTTTGATGTTTCCATACTACTTTTAAAGGAGACAACCAATAAATACTAGTAAATAAGGGTTCCTTTTTCTTTCCATTCTACTATAGCACTTATTTCTGAGGGTTTTTTTGCAGTTTTTAAAAATATTTTATTATACCACCATGAGATATATAATTACAAAGACGTTCATGTCCAGGTTTTAGTCATACATTGTTTCAGCACCTATCCCTCCACCAGTGCCCATTTCCCACCACCAATATCCCCGATTCCCTCCCCTCTCCCCTAGTCTGCCTCTATGGAGAGTTCTTTATCTCCTCTCTCTCTCTCTCTCTCTCTCTCTCTCTCTTTCTCTCTCTCTCTCTTTCTCTCTTCCTTCTCTTACACACTGTGGATTGTGATACATACATTTAGAGGTTGTCATGTGTATCTTTTTGCCTGTGTTCAATACTCAGTTCTAGGCTGTTATAATCACTTACAACAATTGTTAACACACTTTTCCCGTCTCTGTCCCACCCAACCTCCGACTCCCAGATGCTTGTGGTAGATTACTTTTGAAAAGACCTCCTGATCCATGTTTTGTCTGACCTTGGATATTGGTATCATAATATGTATAGATAGATACATATATGTGTATCTATATATTTATGTCATGCAAATAAATGCAGTAAGTCTATATCTGTCATTTTCCTTCTTGCTAATTTCACTTCTGAGTTCTTTTGATATCGGCCATTCTTTCTGGTATTTGGTGATATGTGTCTGTAGGTCTGATTTGCACTTCCCTGAAAATCAGTGATGATGAGCACTTTTTAATGTGCCTGTGTCCATCTGAAAGTCTTTGTAAAAGCATTTATTCACCTCTTCCCATATTTTAATGCATTGTTCTATTTTTTGCTTAATTTTGTCCAATTCTTTCTTAATCACTTTGTTTCTGTATTGTTCAATTGAGAATCTTAAGGTGAATCCTTTATAGGATTTTGTGCCCGGAAAAGTTTTCATTGACAAGTTTCAAAAGTTCATAGGACCCATATCTCCCCATGCCATGTGGATTTTGTGAAAATTCTCTTGTCCTCATGAAATCTGGAGAGCACCTAGATTTACCTATTCTTCTGGACTGGCTTGCTGAGCTGCTTAAATATAAATCCCCGCTGACAATTCAAATCACTGAGGCAATGGGGAGAGGGTTGTTGAAGTTTTCTTTGCTTTCCCTTTCCTTCTGCCTTCTGCTCAGGTGTTACTCTACTAGTCTTGCTACCTTGTTAGCCCACAACCATTTCAATTTTTAAGTTTGTGGAAATAACATGTCATTTTGTTTGGTGTAGCGCTGCTCTGTGGAGCTTTCCTGTGCTCTGTTATTGACTCTGATTGTGTGGCAGTCTCGGGAATTGACTCAGCCAGGCTCCCACTGCAGCTGCAGTCTTGCTCCAATATCCCTTTTTATTTCTTTAGAGTCTGTTTTGCTAAATTATACTTTTCTAGGAATTTCATTTAAATTTAATTTTTTGAGAAATATAACACATAGAAAAGTATACTAGGCAAAATGTATGCAGTGTTTGTCGAGTTTCAAAGTGAAACTTCTTGTAACATCAATCCAACTCAAGAAACAGAATTAATATTTTCTTACTTGCTCTTGATTGCCACTTTGACTCAAGTTGATAAATATATACTATTTAATTTCAAGATATTTTGATGGGTTAATTTATATATAATGGTTGTTCATAGTTTAATTTTATTATGAGCAGCAAACATCTTGTATTTATTATATCTTAGGACATTTTTAAGGCCTACTGTATGGAATATTTGTCTATTTCTTGTGCACATTAATATTCTAATACTGCTAGATATCATAGTTTTGTTTAGATTTTCTATATCCTACTGATTTTCCATTTACTTGTATAATTACTATAAAGAATGTTAAAGTCTACAACTATATAGATTACCCATTTCTAGATTACCCATTTCCTTTTTTAAATTCTACCAGTTTTTGTTTCATACCTTTTATCTTATTTTGTTTTGTTTATGGGCCACACCTGGCATGCTCAGGGCTTATTCCCAATTTTGCTTTATGATCCACACCTGGCAAGCTCAACACTGATGCCTAATTTCGCTCTGTTTATAAGCCATACCCTACATGCTCAGTGCTTGTTCTCAACTGTATGCTTAAGGATTACTCCTGGCAGTGCTTGGACGAGGTGCTGGAAATGAAACTGGGGTCAACGTTATGCAAAGTAAGTGCTTGAACCCTTGTACTGTCTCTTCCGTTCTATTTCATGACTTTAAAATTTGACCGCTAAATACATAGATTGGTTATTTTCTTGGAAAATTAGCTGCATTATGTTTGTGTAATATCCTCATTTTTCCCTCCTTATTTTCTTCCAAGTCTACCTTGTCTTTTATTATTAGACATACACAAGTTCTTCTTTGGTTATTGTTATTAATGTGGTAGTTCTAATTCTATCCTTTTGGTTTTTATCCTACTTATTTACATTTAATATTGCTTCCATATAGATAGCATTAGTCAAGTCTTTTATTTTTGCCCAATGTTTCTTTCAACTGATCTTTAAACCAATTCTTTTTTGTGTTTGAATTTGAAGCATTGTGATTTGGAATGATAGGATTTCATGCATGCAATAGTGCAACATCATATTGATGCAGATAAGGCAGAAACAACAGTTGTGGGTCTCTGATTTGCAATTCCCAGGTTCTTCAATATTTTAAAGAGTAAAAGTATTGAATAATAAAGATGCTCAGATTCAGAGTTGGAAAGAAGAAAAAGTTATTGGGAAGAAGAGAAAAAAGAAGCAATTCCCTGCTTGGGAAGGAACTTAGTACAGGTCTAAATTAAAAGGGAGTTTTGTGTAGGCCTTTTTAAGTGCTCCTGGCATCCCTTATCAGTTTGCAAGTGCTTACAAAAGACACCAGAAAATTACCACTATGTCTAGCTGTTCTAAATCATTCTGGGAAATGTTTCCCCTTATCTTAATCCCATGGTAGGCATAGACTCCAGGACAGACTTTTATGGTCTTAGAAGTCTCTAAGACCACTGGGTCAGGGCTGTGGGAATGGAATGTGTCAGGTCAATAGGGGAAAGGGAACATGGGGAAATTCTTCACTGGCAAGAAGAAACAAATCTTTTAGGCTTAATTGCCAATTACCTTAGTTTCTCTGTCAGACTAGACTCCAGAATTGACCATTATCTTAGTTTTGCTGTCAGACTAGATTCCAGAACAGAGTTTTATGTTCCTGGGAAGCCCCAGGAATGCTGAGACAGAAACATGGGGGTGGAATGTGTGTCAGGTTGTTGGGGGGAAGAGATAGAACATCTGGAGAGAAGAGACTCTGGCTTTCTCTCTTCACTGCCAAGGGGAAACTGAGGCTTCCTCTTTGAATATCCTCCACAAGAGTATTCACTTCCCCGCCAAAAGTTTCTCTCCCACACCCTCTGCACTCCCCATATCTCTCATACTTGGTAAGCCCAATTTTGTAAACCAGTTATCAGGTCCTCTTATCTTTGACCACTTGCTATTCCATACTAGGCTACTTAGATTTCCACACATGATAGAGATCATTGTTATGTTTGTCCCTATCCTGTGGCAGACTTTACCAAGATTGATACTCTCCAGTTCTGTCCATATAGCAATAAATTGGTGTGTGTGCATGTGCGTGCATGCATGCGTGCATGTTCATCTGTTCTGGAAAGTCAAGTTGTTTCCAGATCCTGACAGTCATGAACAGTACTGCAGTGAACATTAAGAACACAAATGTGTTTACAAAGTAGTATTTGGGGCTTTTGCAGTCTCGATCACTTGATCACTTGAATCCCGTTATTCATCGATTTGCTCGAGTGGGCGCCAGTAACATTTCCATTGGACCCTATCACACGCCAATGTAGCCCAATGGCATCTGGTTGATTCAGGAATATGAAGAGTCTCAAACCGTTCCTTCAGGGTTTTGACAAGGAAGTCTGACCATCTTGTACGTGGGCGGCCACGTGATCTTTTGATATCCCGTGGGATCCAGTCAGGTAATGGCTCTAGTCCAGCGGTTGTCTCCAAATCGCATTACATGTCCAGCCCATCTGATTTTCGATGCCTTGGCAAACGAGACAGCATCCCTGATTCTGGAATAGCGACGGAGGTCAGAACTCCGATTCCTTCTCTCACTTGAGTGAGGCGTGATATTCCAAGCATAGCTCTTTCGATTCCTCTCTGGGAGACCCGAATAGCATTCTCATCCTGCTTTTGTAGGGCCCAGGTCTCTGAGGTGTATGTTAATGCAGGGAGAACGGTGGAGTCAAAGAGATGTGCTGGGGAGCCGGAGGTTCTTTGTCCTTTTAGCTATTTCTTCGATGCCTTTGAAGGCATTCCATGCTGCTCTCTTCCTCCTGCGCAGCTCAGGTTTTAGGTCGTTCATCATGTTGACTTCTCGACCTAGGTACACGTAACTGCTGCATTCAGAGATGTTTGTTCCATTGAGAGTGAATGGGGCCTCTGGAACTAGTTCATTCTTCATGAACATAGTTTTCTTTAGATTCAGCTGTAGACCTATCTTTCCACATTCTCGGTCAAAAATGGAATGACCAAATATTGAAGTTCAGGTCTTAGTGTTATGAGAAGTGTTCATATTGTTTTCCAAAGACATTAAACCAATAGACAGTCCCACCAGCAGTGGAAGAGAGTTCCTTTTTTGCCAAAATTCACATCAACATTTGTTTTTGTTCCTTTTGATGTGTGCCAGTTTCACTGGTGTAAGGTGATAGCTCATTGTTGTGGAGAGCTTTTTTTTCTTATTTGCCTATCAGCCATCTGCATGTCTTTTGTAAGGAAGTGTCCATTCATCTCATCTCCATTATTGTTAAAAATGGCATTGTTTGAATTATTTGTTTTACAAGTGCTTTATATATCTTGGATGTTAGCCACTTGTCAAATGAAGGTGACACTCTAGATAATGTGCTGTAAAGTAAAAGAATTATATACCACTTCCTCAGTTGAGATGTGGCATTATCCAAGATGAACAGTGAGTCCAGGTTTTAAGCTAAGATGACTTGACATTGCATTTTCCTAGATTGCCCTCACTTGGAGCTTTCTATTTCATTTGCCAGAGTTACCAGTGAGAAACCTTGGACTCATGATCATCTTTTTCCTCTTCTTATCAAGACTATAGACTTTCCTATAGCTTCTTTACTGAGGAGGTCCTGGTCTCTAGATATTGCCTCATTTTCTCTATCACCAGAGAGCTCAGTATTTGAATCTTAAGGGGGCTGATTTACCAACTGTTGGAGAGCTTCAGGGCTAATGATTAGGCAACTTTTGTTAATCACATCTTGGCATTATTTATAAAAGAAAAACTCATAGCCTATACCTGACCACCAGCCCCTCACCATCTACTTGAAACAGCTTAATATCTTCTCTGTGAGTTAGAGCTTGGAGAATCATTGGCATAAGCTTCCTCTTAATGTATCACTTCTGGGATCAACTTGATCACTTGACATCCTGTTATTTGTTGATTTGCTTGAGTGGGCGCCAGTAAAGTTTCCACTTCTCCCTGTCACGTGCCAGTGTAACCCAATGGCATCTGCTTACTCCAGGAATACAAAGAGGCTCAAACTGTTCATGCAGGGTCTTGACAAAGAAGTTTTACCATCTTGTAGGCGGGTGGCCCCATAATCTTTTTTTTTTGATGCATTTAGATTTTTTATTTTATTTTTTATTTTTTTAATCTTTTATTTTTACAATTACAAAGATATACAATTAAAAAGTTCATATTTGGGTTTTGGTCATACAGTGTTCCAGCACCCATCCCGCCACCGGTGCCCATCTCCCACCACCAACGTCCCCCGGTTCCCTCCCCGCTCCCCAGCAATGCTCCATGGCTGGTTCTTTATTTCTTTCTGTTTCTCTCTCTTTCTCTTTTTCCTTCCCCTCCAGACTATGGATTACAGAACATACATTAAAGGGTTGTTATGTGTATCTTTTTGCCTTTATTTAATGCTCAGTTCTAGGTTGGCATTAGTACCCTCGACAATTGTTAGCACACTGTTCCATTTTCTGTCTTACCTAGCCTCTGACTCCCACACCTTTGTGATAATATCCACCTTTGACAAGACCTACTGATATATGTTTCACTTGACCTTGGATATTGGTATCATAATATGTACATATATATTTATGTTATGCAGATAAATGCAGTCATTCTGTGTCTGTCTCTCTCCTTCTGGCTAATTTTGCTCAACATAATCTTCTCCATGTCCATCCATTTATAGGCAAATTTTATAACTTCATTTTTCCTAATAGCTGCATAGTATTCCATTGTGTAGATGTACCAAAGCTTCTTTATCCAGTCATCGATTTTCGGGCACTCTGGTTGCTTCCAGATTCTGGCTATTGTGAATAATGCTGCTATGAACATAAAAGTAGGGATGGTGTTTCTGCTGCATATTTTTGGTTTCCCAGAGTAGATTCCCAGGAGTGGTATTGGCCCCATAATCTTTTGATGTCGCATGGGATCCAGTCAGCTCTAGTCCAGCAGTCATCTCCAAGTTGCATTACATATCCAGCCCATCTGATTTTCAATGCCTTGGCAAATGAGACAGCATCCCTGAGTATGGATCATTGATGGAGGTCGGAACTCTGGATTCCTTCTCTCTCACTTGACTGAGGCATGATATTTCAAGCATAGCTCTTTCGATTCCCCTTTAGGAAACACGGATAGTGTTCTCATCCTGCTTTCATAGGGCCCAGGTCTCTGAGGCATATGTTAATGCAGGGAGAATGGTGGAGTCGAAGAGATGTGCCCAGAGCCAGAGGTTCTTTATCCTTTTAGCTATTTCTTTGACACTCTTGAAGGCATTCCATGCTGCTCTCTTCCTCCTGTGCAGCTCAGGTGCTAGGTCGTTCATCATGTTGAGTTCTCAACCTAGGTACACATAACTGTTGCCCTCAAAGATGTTTGTTCCATTGAGAGTGAATGGGGCCTCTGGAAATAGTTCATTTTTCATGAACACTGTTTTGTTGAGATCAGCTGTAAACGTATCTTTCCGCATGCATGATCGAAGTTAGCCAGGATTTGTGCCGCTTGGCTGTTTGGTGTTTTTAGAACAATGTCATTAGTGAAGTGGAGGTGGTGTAGTTGCCCACCATCTATCTTCACTGCCATTCCTTCCCATTCTAATATCATGCGACAATTAGATTGGGAAGAATCACTTCTGGGATGGCTGATTTAATACATGTTTCTTCCAGTTCTTTTATAGATACTGTATGTTGCAATATGTTCAGGTTTGCATTGTTAAACATTAGATGTTTAGGAATTAGCATTTGAGATAGTTGTGGTCAGTGCAATTTAGCCCAGCACAGCATCTCCAGCTGAACATTGTGGCTTTTGTATGAGGTGAAATAGGGAAGACAAAGGACAGACATTACTGTAATTCTCTGTTAGTTAAATCATGGTTAAAGGAAAGGTGAAACTTAGACAGAAGCTCTAGTTTTCCAAAGACAGTGGGTATTAGTCTTTTATCTTTCTGTTAAGCATCTCCTTAGTGAAGACTTTTCTTTGCGATCAGTCTGCCGGGAAGAGGTTTTTCTTTTGACTTGTAAGCTAAGTGTTCCAAGCATTCTTAGGTGAACCCAGTGAAGATTGCTATTCTTCAACATAGATGGCCAATTTCAGTGGCTGTTTAAATCAACATCTTACCAAAATAAATTTTTCCAGGGGCTGGAGCGATAGCCCAGCGGGTAGGGCATTTGCCTTGCACGGCCGGCCTGTGCCGGCCCGGGTTCGATCCCCGCACCCCATATGGTCCCCCGAGCACCGCCAGGAGTAATTCCTGAGTGCAGAGCCAGGAGTAACCCCTGAGCATCGCCGGGTGTGACCCAAAAAGCAAAAAAAAAAAATTTTCCATCTGTATTATTCTCATGGGAAAGCTCATCCACACAGTATCATTCTCCCTAATTTCCATGGTGAATATAGTCATATGATTCAAACAAATGACAGGGAGCTTTAAATAAATAAAAAATACAGTTTAAAAGATACATCTGTAATCTATTTTTTTTCTGTGTCACAAACCCAACTTTGCTTCAGGCTATTTTGACAATTGGTCAATATATGATCTATGCTTTATCCATGATCTATGATTTCTCCAACAAGTCTTTGTGGATTTCTTCTCTACCTCATGGCCATTTCTAGATATCTTATTTTCCTCTACATTTAATCCTTAGCTGATTTTTAGAAGTATCTATAAATCATTTGTTTTTCTTTCATTTTGGCAAAAGCTAAGCTTGCTCTTACATAGGAACAATTCTAAAATTTAGGGCCAACATAGTAATTTTTGTTAAATAAATACATTAGAAACTTGTATTATAAAAGCTTGTATCAACTTATCTCATTGCATATTTAACTCCTATGAAATTCTGGCTCTCCCTGTCCCCAGCTGCTCATGAGGTGCCCAGGATGAAAGGTGGGTTCTAGCCCCAACCTGCCATCCCAGCAGAGCCTCGTCAGAAGCCAGAGGAACCCCCACACCATGAGGGCCACCATTTTCAACATCAGGACTCCACAGCTCATCAGAGCTCCACTTACAGAAGAGCTAATTACAAGCCTTGCTAGTGAGAGTCCCACCCTACAGCAGTCTATTTCACGCCCAGGTATGCCTGATCCAGAGACTCAGACATGGCCGGGCTGCTACCAGCTCTCCCTGTACCCAGTTGATCATGAGGCATCCAGGAGGGACGGCGGGTTCTAGCCCTGACTTGGCATCCCAATAGAGCCTAGCAAGAAGCCAGAGGAACCCCCACAGTATGAGGGCAGCTATTTTCAAAATCTGAACTCCACAGCTCATCAGAGCTCCACACAACAGAAGAGCTGATCACAAGCCTTGCTCCTCAGTGTCCTACCCTACACTTGTATCACTTGTCTTCCCGTTGTTCATCGATTTGCTCGAGCAGGCACCAGTAACACTGCCCCATGTCCTGTTGCAAGCAAGTGTAGCCCAAGGGCATCCGCTTGCTCCAAGAGCACAAAGAGCCTCAAACCATTTCTTCAGATCGTAGGAATGTGGTCCATAATTGTTAGGTTTTTTTTTTGGCATATTAAATACAACACGGGTAGCTTGCCAGACTCTGCTGTGTAGAGGATACACTCTTAGTAGCAAGCTCTATCTTCTGGCACCCACCCTACAGCAAGATCTATTTCAATCCCAGGTATGCCTAATCCAGAGACTCAGATACACAGGGCAGAGCTGCTACTGGCTCTCCCTGTGCCTAGCTGATCATGAGGCACCCAGGAGGGAAGGTAAATTCTAGCCCAGGCCCACCATACCAGCAGAGCCTCGCAAGAAGCCAGAGGAACCCCCACACAATGAGGGCCACCATTTTCAACATCTAGACTGCACAGCTTGTCAGGAGCTTCACGCAGCAGAATTGCTGATATATCCCCATCTCATCAATAAATAAATGCATGAGATGAGAGGCTACTACAAGAGTATCCCACCCGCAAAGCAGAGCCTGGCAAGCTACCCGTGTTGTATTTGATATGCCAAAAACGAGTAACAATTATAGACCTCATTCCCATGACCTGAAGGAATGGTTTGAGGCTCTTCATATCCCTGGAGAGAGCAGATGCCCTTGGGCTATACTAGCATGTGACAGGATATGTATGGAGATATTACTGGTGACTGCTCAAGCAAATAATGAACAATGGGAAAACAAGTGATACAAGTGAAAATTCTAATTTTAAACCACTGAATCTGGCATTCTCTGCTCAAAAGCATAGGGTTTTCTGAATAAAATCCTGCCCCATCCTCTCTTGAGGGAAGTTGACTTTATCTGATATAAATATTTCTTTTGGGAATATCCATACTACACTTTAGTTTTTTTTTAATTATTCTGTATAAATCTTCCGTTTTCAAAATGAATTATTTATTATTGTATGGTGGTGGGCCAAGTTCCCAGAGAAGACTAGGACTGTAAAAGTCTTCATGAGCTCCTGAACAATGTGAACATTGAAGTCTTGCCAGACTCACTGAAACTGTCAATCTGCCTTTGGCCCACATGACAGGCTGTTGTGGGAGCTGGTTTTATCACTGAGATCCCTAGAGTGCTGTGGTTTTCAGACTGAGGTTAGACTCTTCACTGGAGGAGGATCTGTCAATCCAATCTCCACCTGCACTTTCTCCTAGGTTCTCATAGAAGTTCCGGGAGATGAGATAGTGAATTAAAATAGCTGTATTGGGGCCGGAGCGATAGCCCAGCGGGTAGGGCGTTTGCCTTGCACGCGGCCGGCCTGTGCCGCCCGGGTTCGATCCCCGGCATCCCATATGGTCCCCCCGAGCACCGCCAGGAGTAATTCCTGAGTGCAGAGCCAGGAGTAACCCCTGAGCATCGCCGGTGTGACCCAAAAAAGCAAAAAAAAAAAAAAATTAAAAAAAAAATAAAATAGCTGTATTGAAAAAATATATGAAAAAGAGGTGAAAAAGAAGAGTAACTAGACAGAAAATTTGGTACAAACCACACAGAGTATGGGTTAGAGCAACTCCAGAATAGAATCTGCAACAGCTGCTTTGGCAAAAATAGGTCTTTCTCAAGCTGCCTCAACTTGGGTTCTTGGTTCGGGTGAGTGTTATTAGGACAGTGTCCAGGAAAAAGAGCTGTGATCTTTATTCAATATTGTTAGGCCCTACTCCTGCAGTATTGTCTCTGGATAGATCTTGAATTACCACTCTTTGACAAACGATCTGAGGTTCACTACCAATCCACAGGTGTAGAAAGGTTGAAAACCACCTTGGTTTTCAAGGCGCAGCTCTATGAACCAGAATGCAAGACACGCGTGCAGGTTTGCTGGTGTAAAAAGGCTGGATAATGCTGCTTGAGACAATCCTGGTATTGGCCCCCACCCACCTCCCACCTTCATCCTACTCCTTCAGCCTAGGGCTGGCAGCAGGATTGCCTAAACATTTCTTGTTGGTTTCCTGAAATTGATTGCTAAGTATTCTACCATCCTATCCCACCTGCCTATCCAGTTCAAAGTCAATTATATCTCTACATTTGTAAAGTTTGTTTTTAACACAACCTAATTAAAGGTATTAGCACTATGAGCAAAGGAAAAGTAGTCTGTGCAGATGCCGCGATATCTCTGATCTATCTACTCATTCCCCCTTCCATGAGAAAACTCAGACTTGGTAAAGGGGGCGAGAAAGCAGGGGTTTTGCAAGCACAGAGCAAACCAGGAGGAACTGATAACTTCCCTGGGGTTTTGTCACTGGTGCTTTTTCTGGTTTGGTTGAATTTCAGCAGAAAAGAAAATGATAGCAATAGGGTTAGAAAGGACCTCTGAAAATTCAGGAGCAGGTAGTTTGAGATTAAGAAACCAAATGTAGATGTGCTAGCCTTTGAGTGCGATGTGCAGAAATGTGGAATAACTGGTCCCAGATGTAAATGCCGATGGACGTTAGGTGGCAGTCTTCCAGTCCTTAGTGGTGAGGCCCAGAAACCCCCAGGAGAGGTGATTAAGATACTGGCTGTAGAGTCCTTCTCTCCACTAGTATAGCATTGCTTATGTAGTGGAAGAATTGGTGTGTGATTTGGGCAACAATTGCTGCACTGATTTGATTCCACATACTATCCAAAGGAAGGGAATAGAGCCTGGATTCCTTGTTATCTAGACTAATTACTACAACAGTTCCCCAATGTTGATTTCAGTACACTGTAATTTTTCATTGATTTTTAAATTCAGTTTGAATGCGTTAAGAGCAAAATTAACTTTTTACACACCAAATGTGTATATTTGAAAAAAAAATTAAGTGTACCTTGGTCTCAAAGAAATCATTGACTTTCTTTTTTATCCTACTTATGTATGTATATATATAGTCTCAGTAACAAATATTTGGTTTTGTATAGACTATATAGAAGGTCATATTGTGATACATCCCCACCAAAAAAAGGTAATGAACACATCTCTCTCAAACATATTAAAACACCAGGGAACCTGGGGGAAAAGCAAAAGGCTCAGCCAGCGCCAGGTCGTGTCCTGCATAGCTCCTAGGGCCTGCTTGCCATGCAGGCGGCCGTGCCTGCTGGACTCAGAGCAAGGACTGGGGGCCTCCACCCAGTCTACAGCCTCCAGGCTCAGTGGGTGTGAGCCTCAGCTCCAGCCACCATAGCCAACTGCCGCAAGACAAAGAATCCAGATCCATGGCTGCGCAGGTGGGTGGTGGCTCCACCTCCGCTTTTTAATCTTAGACTCAATGTATTTCAGCACCTGGTCGTTTCAGGATCTTTCTCCTTTGTACACTTCAATGATCATTCTATTTGCATCAAACTGGAGATGTTGTGGAAAATGAGGAATTATGATGTCACACTAGAACTCAAATAATCAGATAGAGACAACATACATTATTAGTATCCATAGGACAAGCCATAAAAGTGTAATAGAAGAGAGATTGAGAAATATAGGGTCATAGACAAAGAGATAGAGAAGTAAAATGTACCTGCAGTAGGGGTGGGCAGGGTTTGGGTGTATGTGTTTGGGAATTGGGTGTTGGGAATTGGCACTGGTGGAGGGATGGGTTCTGGAACACTATTGTAGAGACCCAATTATGAACATCCTTGTAATTCTATATCACACATGGTATAATAAAAATTTAAAAAATATTAAAGAGAGACAAAAGAGAGAGAAAGGGAGGCGAAGGAAAAAATGCCTGCTATAGAGCTGGGAGAGAGGGAATGTGGGGACATTGATGGTGAAGGGATGAGTGCAGGAACAATATATGACTGAAACCTCAAAAAACACTAGAGAAGAAACAATGAATCATAAAAAAATAGTGGAATTGCTTTTTGCTTGTAAAATAATTTCTAGCATGAATCACCTCTATTCAAGCATGACCTATATCCATATTAAGTACAGAATCAGCTGTGTTAAATCAAAGCCGAACCTCTCATAACTTTCAGGTGAATTTTCTCACTCTGGTTAGTCAACTCCTGTACTGTCCTACAGAAAGAGGAAACAGATTTGTGAAACCTTACACAGGTAGCTGGCAAATGTGTAATCAAGAGAAGGTCAAAAGAGTCATGAGCACTTTCTTAAGAAATAATTTTTTTCTCTTCTATTCAGAAGGAAGCAACTCAGCAGGCCAGAATGCCTGTTTTTTTTCTCCCACTTTCAAGAGTTGTGCAAATCTAAGTAGAATCAAAGTACTTGAGCAGAGGGATATGGTAGTAAATAGTTTCAAGACTAATCAAGGCAAAAAGTGGCAGAAGTTTGAAGCCAGCAGGTCAGCTCTGTGCAATTTTATGAGCAACTATATGGGCTGTTTTTGTTTCTGATATTTAGTGGCCCAAGGCTTTATAGGAAGTAGATACCAAAAACACAATACGTTTCTATTGCACATATTTGCTCTAGATGTGTCATGAATATTTAAGTGAACAAATTTTAATTGTAGAGACAAGAAAACTCCAATGTAATTTTGCTTTGAATGTGTGTGCATATTTTTATATTTTCTATTCAAGATGAATGCAGTCTCCTTTCATCCAGTGTACCACCCACTAGGAATAATGGGAGTGATAAAAAGGTTAATCAATTCTTACTGAACATGGAAATTATATATGAGAAAATACTTGGTAGTTATTAATAATACTTTTAAAGAACAAAGACCAAAATTCATTATTTATTAATTTTTTTGTACAACATACTTTATATTCAAAATTTTTTGAACTTATTCTTTAAAGTATTTAGTATCTTGATATGTTATCCATTGTCCTGCAGTGTAAAAAATATCTAATCACACCTAAAGGATTTAATAAATGGCTAAATAAATTAAAAAAGATTACTTCTTCTATATTATATAATATCACTTTGTTAGAAAGGGCTAAGAGAGAAACCTTTATTTATATTTAATAAACTATTTGGTTTGATAATGATGAAGTAACAAAACCTGCATTTTAATTCTTAAAAGTATCTCAGGGTGGTAGCAGGTAAATATATGTATTGATTGTATTTTATTTTTAATGGAACTCTAGAAGGTAATCTTAATGATAATCTGATAAGTTTTACTAAGGACCATGTGTTAGACCATATTCCTAAGTTAGTTATTTGTTATTGAGTTAAGCTTTTTATGGCAGCACGTAACTTCAGGCTGGGGTGGGAGGCTGAGTCAGCCCAGTAGGTGCATGTTGTGGCTCAGAGCTTGTGTACACAATGTTTACATTACCCAGTTCATTGATGGCAGCCATGAGTGGACAGCCATACACTTGCACTGTGATTCCATGACATGCAAGTAAGGTTTTTTTTGCAGAGAAGATCAATAAAAATCTACACCATTCAAAAAACATAACTGCAAGATGATTGTAAGAACCAAACTCAGGAAACTTAGTCTATTAGAGGGAGAAGGATCTTGAAATCTATCTCCAAACCCTCTTGGCTGCCTTCCCTAATAAGGGCTCCCGAATTCTGGCCCACTTCATGTACTGTCACTTTTCTGAGATGAATGGCAGCACTGTCACACTGGCTGAGGAGCTCTTAGAAAAAGAACAGCTCCTGGGGGCAGGTGAGTTCTTTGCCATTGCACCCCTGCAGCTTTATTGCAGTCCCTCACAGAGCAGCTACAGCAGGAAATGCCCACCTGCCCCAGCGAGAATGCGAGAATAAAATGACTGACCTCAGATACATGCTGGACTTACATTGCTGCATAAAATTCTAGAGGTTTAAGGCACAGAAAGGCCTTTGGGGGCCAGAAACATTCAGAAGCAGCTAATGCCTTTTAATCTGTCAATACTAAAGTCTTCCCATTAGGTGGAGATTACGTCACTGTAATGCTAAGTAAACCCTGAGGCTGGTAGCATCATAGCTCACCTTAGCCAAGATGAGCATCTTCTCAGCCACCACCATGAAGGAATTCCTTGTTCCTGAAGTCTCAGGATTTGATGAGTGGGAGCCAGAAAGGCAGCCCTTGAAAATCCTGTCGAAACAAGAGCTGAGTTATGGAGCACCAGGTCACTTTAAAACCTCCACCACAGGGAAACATAACCAACCAGAATGGGTAATAGGATGGCTGGGGGGGGGTATTTGGCTGCAGGTAACTGGAAGTCCTGAAAAACTCACCCCTTCTGAGACAACCCATTTCTAAGACCCTCTTCTCTCTTCCCAGACCTCCAGGTTATGTAGGGAAGCCCAATACAGGCAGGTGACTCACTGCCAGACAGGGGCAGTGCTCAGACAGGGCTCTGCTGCCCAGGAAGAGAAAAGCACTGAACACAGGACTCTCACCCATACCCCCATGGCCATGGCCAGAAGTAGGGAAGCCAGACAGGATGACAGGTACTGCTAGGAATCCCAGTGACAGGTGCAAAGCAGAGGGACCCCACGTACTTGGGCAGGCGACTGGAGATGGAGGAAAGGTACATGGGTTAGTGAGCAACACAGGGAGAGAACCCTGTAGTTCATTCATAGAAGGCAAGTAGACTGAATGGAACAAGGCAGGAAAGTCATCCATGGACCCGACATCGCCAGGGAAGGACCTGCTCATTGTTCATGGGTTAAAGAGATCTGAACATCTGAGGATCCAGACCCATCTACCTTAATATATATAATTAACTTTAACTTTTCATTTACTGAGTTTTGAATGCAAATCTCACACAATTCTCAAGAACCCACCAGTGCATGCCAAACCTGTTTTTGTGCTGACACTGTGATCGCTTATCATACCCCCCATGTCAGGCGCTGATGCTCCAGACCTGAGCCACAACAGTCATCTCTGAGATCAACAAGTCTGTGAAACTGATGCTCCAAAATTGAGTTTCTATACCTGAGTCAATGGAATACTTATGATGGACAATCTACAGCACCTCTACAACCTGCTGTATCTGGAACTATCCTGCAAAAAGATCTCCTCCTTCAAGGGGTTCACACCAAATGGGAAGATGTTAAGACCATGAACCTGGCAGGTAACTCTCTTGAGAGTCTGAGTGTCCGGCACCAGCTCTATTCTTTGGTCAACCTGGATCTTAGTAACAATAGAACCGAGCAGATGGAGAAAGTCAAGAGCATTTGCAGCTCCCATGTTGGAGCCCTGGGCCTTGTTGAACAACTTTGTGATCAACATCCCAGAGTACAGGACCAAGATGCTGCCCAGTTTGCAAATGGACCTCCCAGTCCTGTCTAGGCAATTTAGTAATCACAGAGAAGGAACTGTTGTTGAAATGCTGAAAGTGATTCAGAAAACCAAGGAGGTCAAGTCCGTGTTGAGCAGTCACCCTGAGAGAAAGGTGACTGAGGACTCCTGGCTCTCAGCTGCACCCTCTGACAGGCCCAGCAGCTCCCCTACCATCGCTCCCAGCTCCGCCTCCCTACCCCAGCCTGTTCTCTCCAACCAAAGCTCCCTGGGAGGAAGTCAGTGAAGCAGATCCCATGAGAATGTCTGCTGGCCCTTCCCCCATGGAAGAGGGAATGTGCAGGTGGAGAATAATGGGGGAGGAGCAGGCCTGAGTGGGGAACCAGCCTGTCCCTTTGGGGGTACAGTCCAGCTCAGCCCCTTTCCTCAGCCTGGCATGTGGAGTTTGATCCTTCCTGGCATTAGACCTGTCTCCAGATCTGCAGTCTTGAAATATACTGCATGAATGTAAAAAAAAAAAGAATCAGTTATTTTGGTGTAGTGAAATAAAATATTTAGGAATGAAGTGTCCTGATGCATGCAATATGCTTTTACATTTATAGCAAAAAATATACAAATAGAACAAAGAACAAAAATCAATAATATGTATTTTTACAGTCCTCTTTTTCCAAAAAATTTTCATCATAAAAACTATGGAGATAAGGAAAGGAAAAAGGAAGTAAAAGTATTAGATCTGTATAATAGAAAAGGTAAAGCAATAATAGAGTTGAAAAGCCGAGGGTCAGGTTTCTGCTGTGTATGCATTCATGGGTTAGCCATGTAATTAGTTGCATTCTTCAATTCTCATTCTCTGATTTTGAGCCATACTGCAATGCTTAGGGGTTGCTTCTGTCTCTGAGTCCCGGCATCACTCCTGAAAATGTAAGTTCCTAGCGCTGGGGATCAATCCCAGTCACAGCCACATACAAGGCATTATTATATATTATTTCTCTAATCTTAATCTTTTAATCATTTTAAAAATGGGATAATCTAGGGTTATAGAAATAGCTCCAAGAGCTGTAGCAACTGCTTTGTATGCATGCGGTCTCAGAGTTTAATTCCTAGCATTCCAGGGACCCACCCCTCCAAACTTCACCAAACACCACTGGGTGTAACCCTGGTAAAACGCCCCAACACTACTAGGGTGAACGCTAACACTCCAGTAGTGTTGGGAGGTTGTACCAGGGCTATCAATGTTGGCAGAGCACACTAGGCATCTGTCCCCAGCATCTCTGCATCTGAGCATCATCACATTTCTAGGCCTGGACACTGAACATTGAGCCTTAGGCCTTGTTAACAAAGTATCACCAAGAATAACCCCAAGTCCCCTGAGCATTGTCTGGCAGACTCCCTGCCCCACAATGCTGTTGGGTAGATAAGCCTTACTGAGCCTTAGCCTCCAGCTACACTTAGCTTATATGAAGAGCTGGTCCTTGCCTTTGGGGAACCTCCAGAGCAGACACAATGGGAGTTTGAGAAGAATTGGATTGATTTAATAATTTCATGTGGCATAAATATTTTTATCATGAATCTTGCTTACCCCAGATCAATATTCTGTTCCCATGGGTCTCCCGCATGGGACATACATGTTGATATTCCAAGTTACATGGCTACGTTGGATCAACCATAATGCCATTGATTCTCCTAGTTCAGAGACATGCCAGTGTGCCTTCTGGCACACTAACATGTCTCTGACTCTAAAGGTAATGCCAAAGAGAATTATTCTGATTTTTTTTTTCTTTTTTGGGTCACACCTGGCAATGCTCAGGGGTTTCTCCTGGCTCTGCACTCAGGAATCACTCCTGGCGGTGCTTGGGGGACCACATGGGATGCTGGGGATCGAACCTGGGCTGGCATGGGCGCCGCATGTGCAAGGCAAACGCCCTACCCACTGGATTATCGCTCTACCCCTCTGATGGATTTTGGATCTTAGTGGGATCCAGAGTCTGGGATCTGCTTGCTATATGTTCATGATAAAGATATTAATGCCATTTCCTACAAATTATATTCTGAACTGCTTTCTGGTTCAGAGATGTAGTCCCTACTCATTCTGCTGGGGAAATTTTGCCTCTGGAAATCATCTCTGGCTTTTGTGAAGCTTTCAAAAGGGTCATTTACCTGGCTTCATCTCTAAATAGCCCAACCCACAATGGGCTGGACTGGAAGATTTTGGTGGACTTCTGTCTATAAAAAGAAGCTAGGAGAAAAAAGGGGCCTTTTTTGCGATTTTGGCTTCCCTTGGCATTTGCTTCTCTCTGTCTTCTCCATTCTCTCCATTCTCTGTTGAGATTCAAGACATGGTGGCAGCCATCTTTGCCTACATGTGCCCGGGGCTTAGCTGGGAACCCAGAGTCTGGGTTTTTTTTTGTTGTTGTTCTTGGGTTATATATCAGAACCTGTGATAGTAAAAGTCTTTAAAACTGTGCTGGATTCCTGAGTTTTCATCCATTCCCTGCTGGCTTCCTGGTATTGTTGGGGACTCCAGTGGTCCCTGACAATCTGCAAATATTGGCCAAGAACTGAAATGAAACCAAGTAAAATGAATTTATATCATTAAAGTGTTAGCAAGCCTGTGAAGCAATGGAACACATTGCTAATAAGCATATAAAATTTGTATAATCACTTTACAAAACTGGTCAGCATCCTTATTTATATAGAATATGGTCAAGCAATTCTAGTTATACAAAAGTAAAAGTGAATGAATATTAACAAAAATATATCCATACATATGTATGAGTACATGTACACATACAAAAGTATATGTATATAATATTCACGGTTTTGTTAATAATAGCATAAATCAGAATTATATCAACAGAATAGATAATATTGGTATGGGCACACAATTACATATGAAGAAGCAATAAAATCATTGGTATAAATGATGCATTATAAATTTATACTTTAATTATTAGAAGGTACAGATGTTATTTTATCTCTATAAAAATGTTTAAGAGCAGACAAGCCTAGTCAGAAATAATAGCTGGAGAAATCATGAAAGCTTGGGATTCTGTAAATGCTTTATATTTTGATTTTTCTGACTTTACTTGGGTCCATTTATATGCAAACCATAAGAATTCATTGTTTGCTTTCTTATATTATCCTTTAATTGATTATAACTAATTAATCATTGGAGCACCATGGCGGAGCTGGGAGCTGGCGGTGACAGCAACTGGGGCGGTGACAGTGTGGTACAGAACAAAACAGATCCACGGGGCAGAGCTGCTCTCCCTGTGCTTGGATGATCACGATGTGTCTGGGAGGGAAGGCAGGTTCTAGCCCTGGCCCGCCATTCCAATAGAGCCTCAAAAGACGTGGAGAGGAACCCCCGCACCATGAGGGCAGCCATCTTCAACATCTGGACTCTACAGCTCATCAGAGCTCCACCCAAGAGAAAAACTGATCTCTCCCTGTTGTGGTTCATCAGTAAATGCACAAACTGAGCCTACTACCAAGAGTATCCCACCTCATGGCAGAGCCTGGCAAGCTACCCGTGTTGTATTTGATATGCCAAGAACCAGTAACAATTATAGACCTCATTCTCATGACCTGAACGAGTGGCTTGAGGCTGTTTGTGTTCCTGGAGCAAGCAGATGCCCTTGGGCTACACTAGTGCAAGAAAGGACGTTTAGAGATGTTACTGGTGTCTGCTCCAGCAAATCGATGAACAATGGGAAGACAAGTGATACAAGTGAATTAACTATAATATATAAATATTAAAATCCCAAGTGGAAGAAGCAAATGATATGTTATAAAATTATTTACTGAATTATAAATATCTATTCAAATTTTATACCCTATAATTTTGAAAATAAACTAATTTCTATTAAATGCCAGAGTCAAGATTTGTAATGGTACTTTGTGATGTTTCACACATATTTTCTCTAAGTACAACCAATTGTCACCTAAACATTGTCATAAATTAATTTTTTGTTTGTTTGGCTTTGAAGTCACACCTTCCTGTGCTCAGAGATCATTTCTGGCTCTGTGCACTGGGTTCATTCCTGATAGTGCATGGGCACTATATGGGATACAAGGGATTTGAACTCAGGCTGGCTTTATGGAAGGCTTTTCTTTCCTCCTGTACTCGATCTGTCCCCACAGCTTCATTCTTAAGTGATGGTTTTCAATAGTAGTGAAGAGTTTATTTTCTGTTATCAAACACTTCTGCCAAACATTTTGGGAGACACCAACTGTGCAAGTTGCAATATTATCTCTTTCATTAGTCATAACTCATAACTCAGTTATAACATTTTTTAAAATCTTATATTTTTAAAATTAAGTCAAATGATTTTTCTGTATCAGAATGAAAGAACATTTACCATACATAATTCTGATTTATATGTGAATTAAGGAGATAATCTTCATTTTTTATACTAAACTTCTATATTAAAAATTGTTTCATGTTGAATCAGTGTATTACATAAATTAATACAACACCTTTTCAAAATATTAAACAAACCCATTGTGATTTTACTTAAATATATTTTACTGTGCCTTAATATGTGGTCATAGTGGTAAATGCTTTACACTCGGAAGGCCTGAGTTCATTCCAAACATGTCATGGCTATCAGCATCTGTGTCATACTGGCAGCCCCTGGACACAGCCTAAATGTGGCCTCTATGAAAATTAAACTGAAATAGCTAAAAGTACTTTGGAAATTGCAAATTATTGTACATATGATTTTTTCAATGTTAACTACTTCTAAAGAAATATTTCAGTAGTATGTTGAGTAGCCTGTGATCGTTTGAAAGATCTTAAAACAGAAAATTACTTGAAACCTCTTTATAATCATTTAAAATTCCTTCCTCTATACCTTGTATTCTCCAGTTTTAGTTCACTTTTCTCAGTTGTAACCATGCAGTGAATAAATATTCTTTCATGCCTTTAATATTCTCAAATGGATATGCAAACTTATTTCTTAAGTTTGGAAACTAGACTTTTAAATTGAAAAATTTAATACCTAGTCCTTCAGATGTTACTCATTGAGAACACTTGGCTAACAAGTACTGAGTGCCTATATGAGTCCCATCTTTCAAAACATTAAATACAAATTGTCCTTTCAAGAAGTGTGCAAATGATGCACAATATGCTGAGTAGCCTGTGATCATTTAAATGAAAGATCTTAAAACAGTAAATTACTTGAAACCTCTAGAACCCTTTGATATTTCAGACGGAGAGAGTCCCATTCTGAAAAGTAATGTATATTTTTAAACAGTCACTTTTACAGTCCTTGTATCCCAAGGTTTCATTTCATATAAAAAAAGGTTAGCTGATATTATAAACAGATGCCGAGAAGCACTCATACAACTCATGAAATATTCAGCATAAGCTTTTAAGCAAACATAGCAAAATCACTTATTAGGAAAAATGCACAGTCTGATAGATGACCATGATTACCAGGTAAATTATTCATTTTCTTCACAAAGCAATCACCCAGTGAAGATTCAATCACTATTCACAGGTTGACAGGGAGTCTGGGGTGAGGGAGTTAGAAAGTGGCATGAATGAACTGCATTGACAGCGAAGTTGCAGAGGGATGCTAAATGTCCAAATGCTGTGTACATAAGTTCAACTGAGGCTGGGTAAACATAGAGTCGGGACCACAAAGTCACAAAGGAGCCACCATCAAATTAGTTTATCAGTGCATAAAGAGAGATTAAATCAGCATCGTGTCTTCAGAACCCAGAAACAATTTTTCCCAGAAGCTAAAATCCAGCTTCATTAGAGATGTAAACAAAAACGCATGACAATTCCATTTTCCAAATGCTCAAGGAGAAAAATAATTCTAAGCCTGAAGCAGCACTGAGTAGGTTACAATAAAATATTTGTCAGAAACTAATTTGTCAGAAATGATGAAACAATTCTATCAAGATGAAACAATTCGATAGATGATTTTATACTCTAAAAGCATTTAAATCCAAAATGTTATTAGATGATGTAGTATTGGATTTCCTGAGTTTCATTGCGTTTCATTGGTTTCATTGCATGCTTCATGTGAATTAAACACTATAGTTATAACTAAGAGAGATTCCTTTGCATTTGAGTCAAATGTATACCCTTTTCATTCAGACCACTCAGTCAATATTTATAGTCTACATTTATTTGTGATTGGTTTTGAGGATATGTGTTGTAATTGCTATGCTACCATCCTCAGGTCTATAAATTGTCATGAAGGTATGGATCACATGCTGCCATTTATTTTAACCAAAACTGGAGGGTTTGTCTTATGTTTACAGAACCTTCTGTATTGTGCCATCTGTTATGTGGTTTATAGTCAAAGCACTGCTATGTTAGCTGATTCTGCAATGCAAGGCTCAACTCTTACCACACATTTCAAATTAGGTGATAGTCATAAATATGTATTCCTTCATACACAGTCTACATTCCCCAAAACTTCACTGCTGCAAATATCTACAAGAGAATATATCTCTATAAAAAAGTAAATTTGGGAATTCATAGTCATCTCAAAAAAGTAATGGCCTTGGTGGGAAATGAGTATGATTACTGAGTTACATAAAAGATTTCATAACAATCTTTTGACAGTGTATTACTTTTGAGTTACTTTGACAGAATAACTACTTTATCAAAGGAAGCTAAAGTTCTAACCCAATTCCCCATTCCCCCCCCCACACACACACATGCCCACTTCATGCATCCCTATAAACCAGTGATTTACAATACTTTTGCCATCTGCAAGTGTATAAAGGTTTAAAACTACTGGTATTCCAAATGAAACTGGTAGATCCAAATCTAGCCTAGAGTTACGGAATAAAAGGATTAGACATCAGGAGATTGGTTTATCTGCCCTTCTTGATATATCAGTGAAAAAGACCAGGTGGAAACTGGGTCAAGAATAAGTTCACCAAAGAAACTATTTCTTATAAATGAGAATTTGTAGTCACACAGAGAAAACTGTTACACCCAGATATAGTATCTTGGTCTTGAATTTCTCTTTGTTTTTCTTTTCCTTCCTACTTTGCCTTCCCTTTTGAACTCTCAAGTACACAATTAAAGATTCATTCTTCTTGCTCTTTTTGCATAGAACTGGCCTTTAATATTAAGCTATTTTTAAGATGACTTGTATGAGATGAATTTATTTACAACTTTTCAATTAAAAGTGTTAAAGCTGAATGTGCATTAACATTTAAAATCGAATCGTGAGACAGGGAAATCTATGGAGAAGCATTGCAGCTAGCTGAGAAAGAGCTGTTGAAGATGGGAAGCAAGGAAGAACGAGAGCGAGGTCTTGTCCCCTAAACTGTTTACATTAAGTGGTTCTACCAATACTGACTAATCTCTACGGAATAATGAGTAAGAGGGAGAAAGCATTGAGAATGAGTTGCCAAAGCATAAGCAAGACCCAAAACATTCTTTTTCATATAACTTTATTGGTTAACTCAATGATTCTAAGCAGTGTTCCCCTTTAGGGAGGTGCTAGTCCAGTATTAGGTCACTTTTAGGTTTTTAATTGTTTCTAGTTTTCTTTGTAGACATATCTCTATGGTCCAATCCTAGGGATTTTTTAAAAATTCTTTATTTTTACCATTACAAAGATATACAATTAAAAAGTTCATATTTGGGTTTTGATCATACAGTGTTGCAGCACCCATCCTGCCACCAGTGCCCATTTCCCACCACCAACGTCCCCGGTTCCCTCCCCCTCCCCAGCCCTCCTCCATGGCAGGTTCTTTATTTTTTTCCATTTCTCTCTCTTTTTCTTTTCCTTCCCCTCCAGACTATGGATTACAGAACATATATTAAAGGGTTGTCATGTGTATCTTTTGCCTGTATTTAATGCTCAGTTCTAGGTTGGCGTTAGTACCCTCGACAATTGTTAGCACACTGTACCATTTTCTGTCTTACCTAGCTTCTGACTCCCACACGTTTGTGATAATTTCCACCTTTGACAAGACCTCCTGATACATGTTCACTTGACCTTGGATATTGATATCATATATGTACCTATATATTTATGTTATGCAGATGAATGCAGTCATTCTGTAACTGTCTCTCTCCTTCTGGCTAATTTCGCTCAACATAATCTTCTCCATGTCCATCCATTTGTAGGCAAATTTTATAACTTCATTTTTCCTAACAGCTGCATAGTATTCCATTGTGTAGATGTACCAGAGCTTTTTTATCCAGTCATCGATTTTCGGGCACTCTGGTTGCTTCCAGATTCTGGCTATTGTGAATAATGCTGCTATGAACATAAAAGTAGGGATGATGTTTCTGCTGCGTATTTTTGGCTTCCCAGAGTAGATTCCCAGGAGTGGTATGGCTGGGTCAAATGGGAGTTCAATTTCTAGTCTTGGAGGAATGTCCATATTGTTTTTCCAGAAAGGCTGTACCAGCCGGCATTCCCACCAACAATGGATGAGTGTTCCCTTTTCCCCACACCCACGCCAGCACTTGTTGTTCTTGTTCTTTTGAATATATGCCAGTCTCTGTGGTGTAAAGTGGTATCTCATTGTTGTTTTGATTTGCATCTCTCTGATGACCAGTGATGATGAGCATTTTTTCATATGTTTTTTGGCCATTCGAATTTCTTCCCTTGCTGAAGTTTCTGTTCATTTCTTCTCAACATTTTTTGATGGGGTTGTTTGTTTTCTTCTTGTAAAGTTCTACCAGTGCCTGATAGATCCTGGATATTAAGCCCTTATCAGATGGGTATTGGGTGAATATTCTTTCCCATTCTGTGGACTGCTTTTGTATCTTAGTCACTGTTTCTTTTGAGGTGCAGAAGCTTTTTAGTTTCATGTAGTCCCATATGTTTATCTTCTCTTCTAGCTGCTTTGTTAGTGATGTTTCATCTTAGAAGATGCCTTTAGCTTCAATGTCATGGAGGGTTTTTCCTATATTTTCTTCAATGTACTTTATGGATTCAAGTCTGATATTGAGATCTTTAATCCACTTTGATCTGATTTTTTGTGCATGGTGTTAGACACAGGTCCAAATTCATTTTTTTACATTTAGCTGCCCAGTTTTCCCTAACACCACTTATTGAAGAGGATTTCCTTGCTCCATTTTAGACTCGTTGCACCTTTATCAAAGATTAAATGATCACGTGTTTGAGGTTGGGTGTCAGGATACTCAATTCTATTCCATAGGTCCACAGGTCTGTTTTTATTCCAATACCATGCTGTTTTAATTACTATTGCCTTGTAGTACAGTTTGAAGTTGGGTAAGGTGATGCCTCCCATCTTCTTTTTCCTGAGGATTTCTTTAGCTATCCTTGGGGGGTTTATTGTTCCATACAAATTTCAGGAGTGTTTGGTCAATTTCTTTGAAGAATGTCGTGGGTATCCTTATAGGGACTGCATTGAATCTGTACAGAGCTCTAGCATTCATCAGGAAACAAGAAAGGGCCCACATAAATAACCTGACTACACAGCTGAAGACATTAGAGAAAGACCTACAAAAGGAGCCCACCCCAGGCAGAAAAAAGGAAATAATAAAACTTAGAGAGGAAATCAATGAGTTGGAAACCAAAAAAACAATCCAAAAGATTAATGAAACCAAGAGCTGGTTTTTTTAAAAAATAAACAAGATTCACAAACCATTGGCAAGACTTGTAAGGACAGGGAAAGAGAGAACCCAAATAAACAGAATCAGAAATAAAAATGGTGACATCACAACAGAAACCACAGAAATCCAAAAGATCATCAGAGATTACTTTGAGAGCCTGTATGCCGTGAAACATGAGAATCTGGAAGAAATGGATCAATTCCTGAAGTCCTATAAACTCCCACGGCTGAAACAAGAAGACCTCCAGTACCTGAATAAGCCTATCACCATCAAGGAAATAGAAACAGTAATTAAAAGTCCTCCCAAACACAAAATCCCAGGTCCAGACGGATTCCCTAGTGAACTCTACCAAACCTTTAAGGAGGACCTACCTCCTGTCCTGTTCAAGCTCTTCCAGGAAATAGAAGAAACAGAAACACTCCCAAACATCTTCTACGAGGCACATATCACCCCTGATACCAGAGGGATCAGGGAGAGAGACAACACAAAGAAAGAAAACTACAGACCAATATCCCTGATGAACACGGATGCTAAGATCTTCAACAAAATACTAGCAAACAGAATCAAAAGATTCATCAAGAAGATTATACATCATGACCAAGTAGGATTCATCCCTGGTATGCAAGGATGGTTCAACATTCGCAAGTCAATCAACATAATGCATCATATCAATAAGAGAAAAAATAAAAACCATATGATCCTATCAATAGACGCAGAGAAAGCATTTGACAAGATCCAGTACCCGTTCATGATTAAAACCCTCCAGAAAATGGGAATTGAAGGGACTTTCCTCAAGATAGTTACAGCCATCTACCAAAAGCCCACAGCGAGCATCATTCTCAATGGGGAAAATTTGAAAGCCTTCCCCTGAGAGCAGGGACAAGACAAGGTTGCCGAATCTCACCTCTTTTATTCAATATGGTACTGGAAGTACTTGCCATAGCAATCAGAGAAGAAAAGGACATCAAGGGCATCCAGATAGGCAAGGAAGAAGTCAAGCTATCATTATTTGCAGATGACATGATATTATACCTAGAGAACCCTAAACTCTATACCAAAAAACTCCTAGAAACAATAGACACATATAGTAGAGTAGCAGGATACAAAATCAACACGCAAAAGTCGGTGGCTTTCCTATATACAAATAACTGAAAGAGAAGAAAGGGATATTAAGGGAACAATTCCATTCACAATTGTGCCACAGAAAATCAAATACCTAGGAATCAACTTACCCAAGTGTATAAATGACCTGTACAAAAAAAACTACAAGGCACTGCTCCAAGAGATAAAAAGAGGATACAAGGAAATGGAAACATATTCCCTGCTCATGGATGGGGAGAATCAACATTGTTAAAATGGTTACAATCCTAGGGATTTTTCAAAATGATATTAGGAACTACATTATTGAGGGATTTAATCATCTTAAATTCTTCAACTCTTCTTCTCTTCTCTTAGAAATTATGGTTAGTAAGCTCAGGCTTCCATATATAATACCATATTCTGCCTAGTTTGAATAAGCAGAAGAAATGTGCTTTCTTCTATCCTGGAGGGTGGAAATTAGAGATCAGGATTCCAGCATGGCCAGGGTCTTTTGAGGGCACGCTCCTTGTTTGCAGATGGCTGGCTACTTTCTCGCTGGGTCCTCACATGACAGAGAGCAAGTTCTGGCATTTCCTCCTCTTTTGTAAGGCGCCGGTTATATTAGGTCTGTGCCTAACATATTTAACCTAAATCACACCCTAATGGTTTTATCTCTAGTATAGTCACATTGAGGGAAGGCGATTTGGTCTAACACATGAATTTGAGGGACAGTAGGAGCCTATTACATATCTTATTGGTTTCTCCTTTAATGAAACATTCCTTCCAAGTTAAACCTTTCTGAGCTTTTATTATAGTGTACCTATATGACTGGTGAATTATTTAATAATAAAAAGTAAACTTCAAACAAAAGATCTCTTTGTCTTTGTTTATATCCAATCTTACAGAATTTGATAAATCCTGAATACAATCCTGTGATGTATAATTATGTAATATGAACCTCCTGATTAATGGCTGAAGGACAGTGACCCAGTAATCTATTGTATGTATAGAAAAGGTAAAATTATGGGTAACAAAATGAAGATCACCATTTTGTTCTTGCTTAGTTTTCCTTCACCAGGAATTTGTGGAGATGCTAGTTATATGGGCATGGCTCATGCCTTTTATATTGGTCTTCTCAGAACTGCTGAAATATGAAGTTTGAGACACAAGTATGACTTCTCCTCCTGGTTCATATGTGACTGGTCTGCTCCTATGTTTTCATATAACTTTTTTCTCTGTGCATTTTAAAAGGGAAATGGGTGGTTTCACCTCCAGGGTAAAAATATATCCTTTTCTCATATGTACACCAATCTTAGTTAAGGCTAAACCCATTTGACCCCATTTAACCTTAATTATCTTCTTTAAGACTTATAACTGAATATACTCACTTTGGAGATCAGGCTTATACATATGGATTTTGGAGAGGCATAATTCATTCTGTAGAAGTGTCATGTAGTTTTATTTAGTCAATCCATGGATGGAATTAAAATGTGGTGGACTGGAGCAGCTGTGAGGTCTTTTGTTCTTCCTCTTCTCCCTCCATTATATTTTAATTAGACTCTATGTGATATATCCATGTAAATTTCTTCAATTCAGCATACTAATCCTGTCTTTTATATCATCTAAATGCAATCTTATTTCTTTCAGAACAAGTGTCTCAAGGAATCAATGAGAAAGCATGTGGCATTGTTTTAGCCTTGCCTTGAAAATTACTTCTGACCTATTGTGACAGAAACTCATGCAGATATAAGTGGAGGAGACATAGACTCCATCTCCCAGTGGTGGTTCAATGCCTCTGGAAAACAATCTAGAACTTTCTCAGAAAAGTAAGAATTCAACTGCCATATGATCCTGCAATCCCATGTCTGCGTATCTATTGGGTAGCTGCTCAGGTCCCCAACAATAAGACTATGCACGATGGCCCAAGTCTCCTACCAAAGAGGATCCCAACAGAGAGAGTCCAACCAAAGTGGAAGCAGTACCTGAATTCAGTCCCCTTATATACACAGAAGTATCTTATCTTCAGGGAGGGGCCTGTTAGCAAAGATCAGACAGCTTCTAGAGAGTAGAAGAGTGGAGTAGGTTGTGCCACACCCTACTACAAGTCTAAACAAATGATTATGCCAAGGGCTAATCCCCTCTTCCAAGAGATTATCTCTTATGTCTAAACACTGGAGAGAGAAGAGGGGCTGGTATAAAGTAATGCATCTTAATTTCATGGGCTTCATGTAATCTAGATGGTACTCACAAAGGTCTTCTTATTTATTATCTGCACCACCAGGGTGATTCTGAGTATCTTGTTCTCTGTATACTGAAAGGGTCACACTCACCTGCTTGAGGGCAAACTAGTATGATCCTTCATATAGTCGTATACAATAGTCTCAGCAAAGCCAGGATGGTATTCTCCTGGAAAATTCTAATTGACCCACGCTGGGACTGATGGTATAAAGAGGAGCTGTGCCCAATCTGATAACATAGGAGTCATAGTAGATGTATAATGATAATTCAGAAGTTACTCATTCAGAGTCAAGGTGACTTCTGTAACTGCCACACTGAAGAGAGATCTCATTAGTATGAACCCTGGCTTCACTGACTCACTGTATTATTGTCTTCCTGTTGTTCATCAATTTGCTCGAGCAGATACCAGAAACATCTTCATATGTCCTGTCACAAGCAAGTGTCGCCCAAGGGCATCTGCTTGCTTCAGGGACAGGAAGAGCCTCAAACCATTCTTCAGGTCATGGAATTGAGGTCCATAATTGTTACTAGCTTTTGATTATCAAATAAAATACGGGTAGCTTGCCAGGCTCTGCCGTCTAGGTGGTATACTCTCAGTAAAAACCTCTCATCTCGAGCATTTTCTGATGAAACTTAAAGGGGAAAGAAAGATCAGGTTTTCTCCTGTGGAGCTCTGAGAAACTAGGCAAGTTCTAACTGATACCCGTCATCCCAGTAGGCCTAGCAAAAAGCCAGAGCAACCCTGAGATCAGTCTTTCTCAACATCCAGACTCCATAGTTTCTCAGAACCCTGGCTTAAGAGCATATATATATATATATAGATTAGACTGTGAGTGAATAAAAGAGCAAAGCCCTGAAGCTATGTAGTTCTTTCATCCAACAGGTATCTACCCCAGGTAGATTGACTGAAAACATTGATTCAAAAGAACATACGCACACCATTATGTATTGCAGCACTTTGCATATTAGCTAGCATATCGAATCAGTCTAGGTGATTTCAGGTAGTACAATATAATGCAATACTATGAAGCTTCACTGAAGAATGAAATCATACAACTCACTGTAACGTAGATGTAAGATATGTTAAGTGAAGTCAGGAGAAGACAGATGATATAATTCATATCAGATGATATCATTAAACTGTCGTATTTAGAATAAAATGACAGAGTATGCAAGGTATCATCGGGGAGTTCCTAGCTTGCCCTACTTCCTACATTGGTAAAACTGAGTAGGATAAAGTAAGAAAGAAACTGAGAGGAAGAAGTGAAAAGAGGCACATGGAGGTAAAGGGCGTGGAAAGTGGAAAGCTTGGATGTACTGGCAGTGTAGAGGTGCAGTCCATACACACACACACACACACACACACACACACACACACACACACACACACACACACACATATATATATATATATATATATATATATACATATCTGAGCCAGAGAATCAATAGAACTGAAATAATGAGATCTAAACTACAACAATTTTTAAATATTTTAAAAACTTTATTTAAACACCATTACTTACAAAGTTGTTCACAGTACAGTTGTTTCCAGGTATTCAATATTCCAACACCAGTCCCACCACCAATGTGCTCTTACTGCCACTGAAGACTGTAGTTTCCCACGAGCCCTGATGCCTGCTCCCTTAACAGGCACTAATTAATTGATATTATATTGCTTATTACAAGATATATCTCTTAGTGTTATTGCTAAGCTCATGACCTTTTAATGAGCTGTTACATGAGAATTGAACGTTTTGTATTATTGCTTTCATTTATTGAACTTAGTGGGCTTCTACTCAATGTTTTAACAAAGCTGTTCATGTTAATTTATTACAAATAGTCAATATTCTATCCAAGTCCCACCACCATTGCAACTTCCCACTACTGTTATTTTGGTTTTCGCAACCACGCTTAAGTCTGTCCCTATAGAAAACACTCAATATCTTATTTCATACTGCTTGTTATAGCTAATTTGCTAAAAATGATCAAGAAATGTTTCCTTAGAAGAAAGTTAGTGAAGATTGGCAAGTGTTCTTCTTTTCATTCTGTAACTGTTCCTGTAAAGTACACCACCTTTATTTTAAAAGATATGTTTTAGTTTATGTCTTCAAGAAGAGAAAAGATTCTTCAGAATTCCTTTTCGTTGTGAAACAAGAGATTATAAGTAAGACTCTAGGCTTTAGATCAATCACAGGTTCCATCTGGTGAATGTTCTCTTTGATGGACTCATTTAGAACTTCAAGAGAGTTTGTTCAGATTTAAAATTCTCATTACAATCCCTGCCAAAGCATCTTAAATGCAAAGTAATCTTAGCTTCAAAAATTTAGAAATTGCTAAAGGAGGCACACCATTTAGAGCCAACAATTGAAAGCTGTAAGATAAAATTGGTTTAAAAGATATTCTAGCACAATCTGTAAGACTGCGGTTTTCTGTAAATAAAAGTAACAATTTATGGTTTTTAAAGGTTCGTTTCTATATAAATATTTGTTCATTTTTAGCCTTTTTTTAAGCTTGTAGTCGCATTCCAGTTTTCAGTGTTATGTGAAATATGGCTGATGGAGATTTTTTTCTAATATTTGCTTCCTTCTGCTTTGGAATGACTCCCGAATGAACTTGGTTTTATAAGTTATAAGTTTCTTCTCTTCAAGTAATATTGAACTCCAAATTATTATTTTTTCTTCTAGAAAAACTGGACATTTCAATCTCTTTTTTCTTTCTATGCAACCATTTTTAAAGAAAAAATATTTTTTTTTCAAGAAGCACTAGATTTATCATTAAATTAACCTTGACCTACCTTACAGCTCCTCAGTGGCTGATTCTAAATCTTTTTCGTAATACATCTTGCTAGATTTTAGAAAAGCTTTATCAACTCCATTATCTATGATCTTTTCCAACTTTATATAAACTTAGGATTTTATATATATAATTTCAATGTCCACAGGCATAGTTATTCTTGCACATTTTCTTACTTGAATTTCTATTTTTTACTTCTTTTTAGGAAGTTAAAAACATATACTACTTTTTTTAATTAGAAAAGAGAATTAACATCAGGAAAATGTACAGGGTCATCACAGTGATAGACTGGTAATCTTGCTATAATTATTTCTTTTATAATATTGCAGTGATTACATACAACAATGTATTTATGAAATTTTATATATTTAAGTTATCATAGCAATGCCAAAATTAGTATGTTAGAACAGTACAAGGAATATTAGTTTTATATTATTTGCACATTTATAATATCAGCAAAATGTGTGCATTACAATTCTTTTAATTTTAAAAAACAAATCCCATTTTACTGCATAAATGAAAGGTAAAATAGGCAGAGAGAAAACAATGCCAATTTTCAAGGGAAATGAAATGTGAAAATGCCATTATTTAGTGAGTCCCATCTTTAGGTCAGGCACTTCAGAGAAATCTTCCCATTGATGCATACAATAATATCCTACTTACTGTATATGTATATAATTGTTCTTGATATTTATATGAGGGAATAAAAACCCAGGCAAAGCAATAATCAGGTTTTCTCTTGGATGGAGCTCTGAGGAATTATAGAGTCTGAATGTTGAGAATGATTGACCGCATGATGTGTGGGTTGCTCTGGCTTCTTGGTAGGCTTACTGGGATGATGGGTATCAGTTAGACCTGTCTAGATCTGTATACAGTGTATAAATGTGAAAGATCCTGGGAAGGGCCTTATTCTAAAATCAGTATTATCTAAGATTATGGCGCAGCCACTTTGCAGCCACTTGCCAATGGAGCTGTGGGTCTGGCGTGGGTGTGTTTCTCTTCTGGGGAAGCTGGCTTGGAGGTGGAGGGAAGGGCAGAGCCCAAATCTCTGCTCCGAGTCAGGCCAGAGTGGTCCCTCCCCCGCAAGTGTGAGCAAACCCTTGGAGCAATGTTGGACTCGGCCAGGGGGCTGGCCGAGCCCCTTATTGGGAGGTCAGCTCCATGGATTGCTTCCATGTAGAATTTCTAATACAGTGGGCTAAAATGGGCCAATGGGTCTATTGTGGGATTTTATATTCTTCATTGACTTTCTTTTAAGAATATATTCCTCAACCATATTTAGCAAACTAGCTCCAACAAGCAATATATAATAGATTATTCCATGTATGCTTAGGGCAGGCTCAAATGGAGGTTGAAAAAAAATTGAAATAAGAGTTGTTCATATGTGCAGAGGTGGGGATTTGGGGTTGACTAGTAAAATCCCACAGTGTTCTAGAAATTCAAAAAGTGAATGCAAGTACACAAATGGGCCAAAATTGCACATAACAACCCAGAAAAAAAGTCATGACTTTACCAATCCCATTCCCCTATATGGATTGCACATAACAACCCAAAAATAAGTCATAAATTTACCAATACCATTCTCCTATATGGATTGTAATGGTCAATATAAATAGTGCTGGCTAGGGAAGAAGACATGGGGATGGGAGCATACTGTTGAAGGGATTGATGTTGAACAATGAATGTTTCTACCAACTCTATTGTGAAAAACGATGTATTTTGTAAATCAAGATGCTTAAATAAAGAAAAAAACTATTTTAAAAAGAAATCTCCTGGTTTCTTTTAGCACAAGAAATCAGTACTAAATTTATGAGATCTAGTGACAGAGCACAGGGGTTTGAAACTTGGAATTATTGTTTTAGTGTATGCATTTGAGAAAATATCTAACATTAAGTGGAAAAATTTAGGGTTATGGCAAAGATTGAATACTACTTTTTATTAAAGTTCTTATCCTAGTGATAGAGATGTGTGTCACTCTCAATGTAACAAACATCTCTGAATGCAGCAGTTATGTGTACCTAGGTTGAGAACTCAACATGATGAACAACCTAGCACCTAAGCTGCATAGGAGGAAGAGAGCAGTGTGTAGCGCCTTCAAGAGCATCGAAGAAATAGCTGAAAGGACAAAGAACCTCCAGCTCCGGGAACATCTCTTTGACTCCACCATTCTCCCTGCATTAACATACACCTCAGAGACCTGGACACTTTGAAAGCAGGATGAGAATGCTATTCAGGTCTCCCAAAGAGGAATCAAAAGAGCTATGCTTGAAATATCATGACTCAGTCAAGTGAGAGAAGGAATCTGGAGTTCTGACCTCCACTGACGATCTATCGAGAGTCAGGGATTCTGTCTCATCTGCCAAGGTGTCAAAAATCAGATGGGCTGGACATGCAATGTGACTTGAAGATGACCGCTGGACTAGAGCCATTACTGATTGGATCCCATGGGATGTAATAAGATTCCGTGGCTGCCCATCTACAAAATTGGGTCGACTTCATCAAGACCCTGAATGAATGGTTTGAGGCTCTTGTATTCCTGGAGCAAGCAGATGCCATTGGGCTACACGGGCACGTGACAGGGACAAATGGATATGTTACTGGTGCCCGCTGGAGAAAATAGATGACTATCAGCATGTCAAGTGATCAAGTAATCAAGTGATCCTAGTGTCAGTGTAACATTCTTTCAAAAGATTACAGTTAATTATTTTCGCTGTTAATAAGCTCCTAAATGTCACGGAGGCAGATTTTTTATGTGAAAAAGAATGGAATAATTATTTCTCATTGCAAAATATAGAAATATAGAATAAGAGGTTTGCAGAAGTTGAAGGAGAAAATTTTATACAGGTTAGTTTTGATTTTGTCTCTTTTTTTCACATAGCTATAATTGTCTTAGGAGTATTAAATTGGATTTGAAGCAAAATTATTCCAAGGACAGACATTTATGAAAAATTGTTAAGTACTGTTATTGATAGATAATATCAAGACTTTAGTGAAGATAAAAATGACAATTTTTGTAACTGATCTATTCTGTTACATATTATTTCTTTCAGAGAATACGTTTCTAAACTTATTTTTTTTCATGGAAGATGTTTTTAAGCTTATTATACTTACTACCCTCTTCTTCAGGAAAAAAAATATTACTCAGTATGTTCTTGAAAATTTACATTCTTAAAGTGAACACTCTCAACATCTGGACTCCACAGCTCATCAGAACTCCACCCAGCAGAAGAGCTGATCACAAGCCTTGCTCGTCAGAGTCCCACTGTACAGCAGTCTATTTCAAGCCCAGGTATGCCTGATCCAGAGACTCAGATACACAGGGCAGAGCTGCTACCAGCTCTCCCTGTGCCCAACTGATCATGAGGCACCCAGGAGGAAAGGCGGGTTCTAGTCCTGACACGCCATCCCATCAGAGCCTCAAAGAAGCCAGAGGAACCCCCACACCATGAGGGCCGCATTTTTAGCATCTGAACTCCACAGCTCGTCAGAGCTCCACCCAGCAGAAAAACTGATCTTTCCCCATCTTGTGCAGTGGCAAAGCAGTTCATCAATAAATGCATGAGGTGAGAGGCTCACAGACATGGGGCAGAGCTGCTACTGGCTCTCCCTGTGCCCAGCCGCTCACGAGGAACCCAGGAGGAATGGCGGGTTTTAGCCCTGGCCTGTCACCCCAGCAGAGCCTTGCAACAAGCCAGATGACCCCCACTCTATGAGGGCCTCCATTTTTCACATCTGGACTTCCCTCTCATCAGAACTCCACCCAGCAGACCAGCCCATCATAGCCTGGCTCACGGGGCCGCTTGCAGCCGTGCGGTTCATCAATAAATGCTGGATTTAGAGATGACTACAAAAGCATGCTACCCGCACTAGCAGAGCCTGGCAAGCTACTCGTGTCGTATTTGATATGCCAAATACCAGTATTTGGTTCATGAATCAGTCGGGAGGCATGGCGGGTTCTAGCCCTGGCCCACCACCTCGGCAGAGCCTCACAACAAGCCAGACCACCCCCACTCACTCCACGGGCGCCGCCATTTTCCACATTTGGACTTCCCTCTCGTCAGAACTCCACCCAGCAGACCAGCCCATCACAGCCCAGATCATTGACACCCACCCTGCAGCAGCTTTTTCCTCAATCCGGCCCAGGTATGCTGGTCCAGAGACTCTCAGACATGGGGGCAGAGCTGTTCCTTGCTCTCCCTGTGCACAGCCGTTCATGAGACAGTTGGGAGGCATGGCGGGTTCTAGCTATGGTCCACCACCTCGGTAGAGCCTCACAACAAGCCAGACCACCAGCCCCCTCACTCCACGGGTGCCGCCATTTTCCACATTTGGACTTCCCTCTCGTCAGAACTCCACCCAGCAGACCAGCCCATCACAGCCCGGTTGCCCAAGCGGCCGGGCGGCTCTTCAATAAATGCTTTATTTGGAGGTGTTTAAAAGAGTTTGCCTCCCGCTCGGCAAGCCTGGCAAGCTTCTTGTGTTGTATTTGATATGCCAAATTCCAGTAACAATTATATTAGGTCATTCCCATGACCTAATATAATGGTTTGAGGCTCTTTATGTTCCTGTAGCAAGCCAATGCCCCTGGCTCTACTGGCATGAGACAGGACATATGGAGATATTACTGGTGCCCGCTCTAGCAAATAGATGAGCAACGGGAAGTTCGTGATCGTGATAGTTCATGAGAGGCTATTACAAGAGTATCCCACCCACACAGCAGAGCCTGGCAAGCTACCCGTGTTGTATTTGATATGCCGAAAACCAATAACATTTGTAAACCTCATTCCCATGACCTGAAGGAATGGTTTGAGGCTCTTCATGTTCCTGGAGCAAGCAGATGGCTTTGGGCCACACTAGCATGTGATAGGACTTATGGAGATGTTACTTGTGCCCACTCAAGCAAACCAATCAACAACCGGGAGGCAAGTGACAAGTGAAAGTGCCATTTCCCCAGTTGCAACTAAGATTATTGCCGCTGTCTGATTCATAAAGTGCTCCTCTGCAGACCCATATTGGACGATGCTAATCGAGAGGAAAGAGATGAGAGGAAAGTTTTGTTTCTTGGTTAAGGATTTAAAACTTCTTAGAAAAGTTGAAATCAGATTTAAATTGAGTAGGGAAAAAATGAAACCTGGAAGGTACAATTAATGATCTCAACTTATGTGATGGTCAGAGTAGAATTGGTAGATCCAGCTATAGGATAAAAGAAGGAAATTAAATCAGAGAATATAATTTTACCAGTTTATAATTTTAGAGGTGTTGAGGATAATTTTAACAATAGCTCACATACTTCGGACCAACTGCACAGGTACACCCGGCAGAGCAGAAACCAGCTTTCCCCGTTGAACCCCCTGCATTCCATGGACCATGAGAGCAACTTCCGACCCGAGTCCACCATCCCTATGGAGCCTCGGAGGAGCCCAGAGAAACCCCCCCCACACCTTGCTGGCAGCCATCTTCACCATCCTCACTCCGCAGCAGGTAAGATCTCCACCCAGCAGACTAATCCAGTCTCCAGCCCGCAGATTAATCCAGTCTCCAGCCTGGCTTGTCAGAAACCCAGCATACAAGGACCCACCATGCAGAGACCCGCCCTTCAGAGGAGAGTATTTCAAGCGCAGGAATGCTTGAGCCTAAGACACAGGTACACCCGGCAGAGCAGAAACCAGCTTTCCCTGTTGCATGTGGCCGTGCGATTTACCTCCAAATTACTGTAAATATTCAACCCACCTCTCTGAGAGAGCCCCACAAAGTAATGAGAATATAAGCGCCCGCATGGCAGAGCCTGGCAAGCTGTCCCATGTGTGTTCGGTATGCCAAATCCAGTAACAGAAATGTTTATTTTCCTGACCCTGAAAGAGCCCTTAATATGGCAGCAGTAAGAAAGGCAAACAAGCAGTGCCTGATAAAATTTCATGGCCATCCTAGGCTGCCAAAACAAAACCCTGAAGGAACGTTTGAGGTTCTTCATATTCCTGAATCAACCAGATGCCATTGGGCTACATTGGCACGTGATAGGGTCCAATGGAAATGTTACTGGCGCCCGCTCGAGCAAATCGATGAATAACGGGATTCAAGTGATCAAGTGGTCAAGTGAGGATAATTATGTCAGGTATATTGCTCATGCTCAGTGATAGCAAATGTGCAGGAGTAACTAAAATATTCATGAGTAGAAGAAAATTCTGCAGATGGATTTCAGAACATTCAATGAATTAGGTCTATGACTTAATCATAAAGAAAGTGTAATTCTAGAAAATACATTTTTTTTTAAAATCAGAAAGCCCACTATGAAAGTTAAGACTCTTATTGAGAATATAAGGAATCTTTATTATATTTGACATGGAGACATCTGGTCAACACACTTAGAATCCCAATCTCTTTAAACTTATGTAATTGATAAGACAAGAACTCCACTCTTCTATGATATACACATGCTTATGATATAGATAATATTGACAACAAGTGTTCTATTTTATTTTTCTCTTGTATAATAAAAACATAATTAAACCAAAGGAAATGGTAGACCTACTCTATATATACCAATAGTAGTCTGGAAATTTTGTACTAGATTCTAGGTATGTGTTTTCAAGGGAGATTGAATGTTAAGCTGAATAAGACTCGGGGTGGGGGATTGCTAAACCATTTCAAGTAGCATAAAGGAGAGGGTGGGGAATGTGGTTCTGGGATTGAACTTGGGTTGTCAGAATCAAGTCAAATATCTTAACACCTGCTCTATCACTGTGGCCCCAGATATTGATATGAGAATATTCTTTTTCGTCATAGGATTTAACATTGTCAAAATTCCCAAAACTAAACTAAAACTAAGATACTACCAAATTAGGACTTCGAAAATTAATAAGGGTAATAGTCTTGGGGTCAGGGCGATACTATAGCTGGTAGTGTGTTTGCATTGTAAGTGCTCACCATGAGTATGATCCCCAGCATCATATATGGTTCCCCAAGCACTGCCAGGGAGTAATTCACTTGTCATTGTGTTCCCTTTGTTCATCGATTTGCTTGAGCAGGTGCCAGTAACATCTGCATTCATTGGGAATGAGGTCCATTATTGTTACTGTTTTTGGCATATAGAATACACCACAGGTAGCTTGCCTGGCTCTGCATTGGCTCTGGGTTCATCCCAGGGGGCCCAATCCTTTTCTGTGTCAGACCTTCAACCTTCCGTGGCCCACAGGGCAGAACCCTGGGGGGTGTAGACAAGCTTTCTCCTGTCTTCCACTTGCCAACACAGCCTAGCTCCACAGTCATGCCTGCAACACCTTGAGGGGCATGAATTCCCAAGTGCAAATGCAAGGGAGAAGAGCAGCAATGGCCCACATTAAATTATGCAGGATGACTGGATTTGCCATTATATACAGTAGAAATAAAAAAACAAGATACATAAAAATGTACTTGATAGAAATACGTACTATGTGAGTGCAATGTCAAGCCATTTCTCAAAGCAATAAGAAATATTCTGGTGAAAAATACTGGCATCAATGAACTTACTGGTGACTGATCTCTGTACGTAAAAGCTGATGGTTGGAGATTATGTTTCTGAACTAGGCTTCCTAATAGTAGCAGGAACGATAGGGCTATAAGATAATAGTAACTAACTCATATGTCGGGGGCAAAAAGGTGTGTGTGTTTCTGTTTCTGTGTGTTTACTGACTCCTGGAGAGTTGATCTGTGAAAATTAGAATACCGCCTTCATAAACCTTCAATTTAAACTCTACAAAATTGTATTAGCTTTTTATATTGAAGTTGTTGGCCCTCCATGGGTGGCTTATGTGAGACAGAGAGAAGAGTTAGTCACTTTCCCTGATCCTCCTCTGTCTCCCTGGGACTAGCTAGGAAAGCTAGAACTGATAAAAACTGCAATAGACCCTGTGTGGTGCTAGCTATCACCTACCCACTAGGTAGTTGTCAAGCCACACCTGACAACCACTTGACCCTCTGGGCACAGGAGTTAATCCCCAACTTTCTCCAAAAGCTCTGGACTCGGGCTGGAGTGAGGAACTGCTCTTTACAGTAAAGGAAAACCAGTCCTAGGCCTTACCCAGACCTTCTGGGTCTTTTTCTTTCTCACAGTAAAGAATTTCAGGAGTAGACAAGCAGTGAAGTGAATACGGATTTTATATGGAGGTTTGTATAAGGGTATACAGGGTGAGAAATAGACAGTAACACACTAGAGAGAATGCTGGCTTCTCCAAAGATGGAGAAAGCCCCAGTATACACCTAAAGAGTGGAGATGCGGGAGACACATGCTCAGCACTGTGTGGTTGCCCATGTGGAAACCAACAGCAGTGAGCTCTGGCAGCATCTGCCTGCTCTTTAAGTTTGCTCTTATAGAAATTTCCCAACTTGCTCTGTGTAGGGTTTTCCTGGTAGGTAAGAGTCTATTCCTAGGATGGTTGCAAGGGGTAGATTTGGGAGTGGTTTACTGTCTTCTTTGAAAATCCTTTCCATGGCCTTTGTTTCAGCTGGGGCTTCTGTCTAAAAGGGATTCAACCTTCTCTGGGTCTGGCACCAGATGGTAAAAGTCTTATCAGGCCTTAATTCCTGTGTCCGCAAGGACAGCCTCAGGACTATCGATTTATTACTTCCCAAGGAATTTTATTGCTATGGAGGCCCTTTCTTATCTACTCACCTACATCAAATCTGAAAAAGAATATTCCTTCCATTGTACTGGACAGATTAGTTTACCTTAAACTTCTCAAAACTCCATTATAATGCCCTGACACACAGCAAAATGACATGAAGAGTCACATGATGAGTGAATGTCCAAGGATTGAGGATTGAATCTGGGCACATATTCTGGGTATGAATTTGCATATCTTGCTACGTCAGGGAGCTACTGTTGTAAATGTAGTGTACAATAGACTTATATATAGAAGGACATCTCTCATGAAAAAATAATTCCTTGAGCAGATACTGAAAAGATTAATAGCTACAACATTCTATTAGTCCATTAAGCAAATATCTATAAGTTTTCATAAAGACAATAACTATTGAACCCTGTCATTTAGTGTGCCAACATTGATGATCTCTGCTTCCCTTTTTTTTTTTTTTGCTTTTTTTGGGTCACACCCGGCAATGCTCAGGGGTTACTCCTGGCTCTGCACTCAGGAATTACTCCTGGCGGTGCTCGGGGGACCATATGGGATGCCGGGGATCGAACCCGGGCGGCATGAGCCGGCTGCGTGCAAGGCAAACGCCCTACCCACTGGGCTATCGCTCCCCGGCCCCTGCTTCCTTTTTTTTGATCAGATTTTTTCTTGCAAACCTGCATAGCAGAGACACCTAATTATGTTTCTGCCAACAAAGTTAATGAGTTAGAAATGCTGGACAGTGAAAGGTGAAAATAGTGAGGCCTGAGATCACGTAGGAACAGTTGAAAGGACTAAGTGACTGATAGATAATGCCTGACTTCATTATATGCTAATTATAATTCACATACATATTACAAAATAATAACCATTGATGGCCATGGGCTTACACTTGTTATAGCTAATGCTAGAAGTGATCAAATGGTAAGAATCTTGATGAGGTTTGACTCCAAAAGCTTGTAGCCAAGAAACTTAACCCTGCTCATACATTACATGTATCAGCCTTGCCCTTATTAACATAACTTATCTATACCTAATTAAACTAAATATTTGCACTGAAGTGATGCTACACTAAAATAGACCTGCACTCTGACTTGAGAAGCTATTTTGATTTTTTACTAACAGCCTTATTTTTTTCAGTCTGTCTTATTTAGGTATAATGCTATTCCATTAGTTATACCTGTGGTATGATTCTTCAGTGCCTACTTTAATGCCAATAAACTGCTTTCTGTATTTCATTTATATGAATTACACTTGAAGTCTTTTCTGAGGTCAAATGAAGCAACTGGACTCATGGGTGAAGCTAAGAGCTTTATTCTTGGCTAGCTTTTACAACATTGCCATGATCAATATCACTTGCATTTGTTCACGTGTTCACAGGATGTGTAAACAGTTCACTGAATTGGAATTCCATATATCATCAATTGATGAATGATGCAAGAAGGGTGGGTCTGCACTGGTTGGCGGTTATCATTATTTTCAGTATTATTTGGTATTTTATAGAATAAAAGCACAAAAAATAGTAACTTTAGGCTCAGAGTTAGAAACAGACAGAAAAGTTTCTTGAAAAGGTGAAAAAGAGAAGGGTATCAGAAAGTCATAAATGACTATTTTTTCCCTATGGTGATGCTAAAGGGATGTCTCATCATGACCAGCAATTCCAACCTCTCTTTTCAGGACTTTCTAGTTTATGATGATGCCCTGACCTAAGGCTTGAGGAATGTTGCTGACATTTTATTAGTTTACAATCTGACCTGAGTAAATTACTTTATCAGGTTTAGCAGAGGCATAAAGAATCTGCAGTCTCCACTGGTATATGGTAGACATGAACAGTATATAAGGTACCAATAGGAGAGGTATTTGGGGTGTTGGGGAGTTTGAAATCTCTCCAAGAAGTTGGCATGGGGAGGGAAATAAGGATTTCTGCTTGCAAGTGGTAAAGAAAAATTTCTCTATCAGTATTCAGTGAAATAATTTGCATCCCCCAAAAGTCCAATAATACGGTACATACTATTTCACCGTGAATTTGCTGATTTCATAGAGCAATGGAACAGAATTTTAAAGGTGCACCTGAGACACCTGATTAGACATTATCATCTATTAAATGAGGTGCTTTTCTAGGTACACTATACAATGCACTCAAATGCAACTGCCATTAAAGAGACTGAATTCAAGAGCTCAGGAATCAAGACCTGAAAATAAGATTGGGCCAGTTTATCATTATTCCTGATAACATACTCAGGGAATTCATGATTATCCATTGCACATTTTAATTTTTGAGCAGCTGTATTTCCCAGAAAGGAATTGCATTTAGCAGGGACACAGCAGGAATTCCATTATATTTGAATCTATGGCTATTATCTGGTCACTTCAAGTAAGTAGTAGCAATGGAACATCAAATAAAGAACTTAATGTACTGGCAAAGATAATTAACCCTAATCACTGCTATAAACTGGAAAGTTTGCTATTGTATTATAGGGGAAGGGGAAGAAGAATACATTTCAGTCCAGTATTATTTAAGGTATTTCTTGTTATACAAAGGCAAATTTTGATAAGTGTTCAGTTAAAACAATAATAGTCTGAGAAACCCATGGTGACCAGGAATAAAAGTTTGTCAACAGCTTAGCTTTGGTCACCTCTACTCACTACACCATAGATAACTAGTGGTGTAGTGAATAGGGATAATTTAGAGTGTATTAATATAGGGACCAGAGCGATAGCACAGTAGATAGGGCGTCTGCCTTGCACGTGGCTGACTCAGGTTCGTACCCAGTATCCCATATGGTCCCCCAAGACCCGCCAGGAGGAATTCCTGAGTGAAGAGCCAGGAATAACCCCTGAGCATTTCTGGCTGTGACCCAAAAAGCAAAAAAAAAAAAAAGAGGGGAGATGGCATATTGGTGATAGCTATGAAACCTGAAGCAATAGTGAACCATGTGTTTCTCCAAACCTTCCTCCTAAAAATTTCACCAGAAAAGGACATCGACATATTCTCAAATGAGGTAAACACCTTACAAAAAGTATTTAGATTCAATTTATGCAATAGATGTGACGTAGTAGATATTGTGTCTACTGCTCAGACTTCTCTTCAGTGATCTATATATTCTTTCTCAGCTCTCTGATATATTGGCTGGTGTTAGTTCACATTTTAGAATCCAGCAATGACTTTCAACCAAGGTTCAACAGATAATGGCCCCCAACTTGAGAGAGGTATTCCTGAGTTCAAAGACTGGTAAAATCAGAATTTCAAGGCCTTATCCTCAATTCTGGGCACATGGAAACTTATTCTAGTTTTGGAATTTTGACTTTGTGAGACTCAGTGTCAAAGTTTACAAACTTTCCTCGTAAGAAAGTTCAGATGTTTCTCAGCTGAAATATTTTTTAACTTCTTCATAAATGCTGTTCCTACAACAGTTCTTTAAAAAGAACATTTAAAAAACATTAAAACACCTATAGGTAATTTTTTTTTGTCAATTGTCACTTCCCTGGAGAACTCAAAATAAAATGATGAATTGGAAAAGATGAACACATAGTCTTCAGAGACAACTTCAGGAGGCTGAATACTTTCATCTTTCTACTTTTAACTTGCATATACGAGTCTCTGTATTATTTTCTGAATAAATAAAATATAAAAATACGACTTGTTGGAGGACAGGTTTAGCTATTCTGGGAGTTTTGTTGTTTTGCCCACTCCCAGCTTAATCTACTTAAGTCAAGGTTCATTCTAATGAGACCTCTCTTCTGTGTAAACACTGCTAGAGGGTGTGGCAGTTACAGAAGTCACCTTGATTGAATAACTTCTGACTTATACATCTACTAAGACTTCTATGTTTTCTAGATTGGGCACAGCTCCTCTTTATACCCACTGCACCCAGCGTGGGACAGTTAGAATTTACCAGGAGACTACCACCCTGGCTACGCTGAGACTATAGGAAGACTATAGGAAGGAGCATACTAGTTTGCTCTAAGCAGGCGAGTGTGACCCTTTCAGTACATGAGAACAAGATACTCAGAATCACCCTGGTGCAGATAATAATAAGAAGGACCTTGTGGATACCATCTAGATTACATGAAGCTCATGAAGTTAAGATGTATTACTTTATATCAGCCCCCTCTCTCTCTCTAGTGTTTTACATAAGAGATAATCTCCTTAGTCCTTGGCATAACCTTTGTTTATACCTGCAATAGGGTGTGGCACTACACTCTGTTTAGAGTTCTTTGTTGACATGCCCCTCCCAGTTGGATCACTTTGGTGTATATAAGGGGCTGACTTGAGGCCCCTTCACCTTTTTACCTTTTACCTTTTGGGCCTTTTGCTTTTGACTTTTGTCCTTTTGCTCTTTGGCCTTTTGCTCCTTCTTCTAGGTAAGACTCAGCTCAGGTGAGATCCTCTCTCTTTGGTGGGAGACTTGGACTCTCTTGTATGGTCTAAGTTCTGACCAGAGCTAGAGTTTGTTCATTATATTGGAATGCTGTGGAACAGCTTTTGTACTATTAAAAGCCTTTTTTGAAACTGCACCGGACTCGTGAGTTTTCATCTGTTCTCCCGGCATCCTCGGAGGTAGAAGAGAAGAAGAGAACCTCTGTCCCGACACTGTCAGGGGACCCGGCAGCATTCCCCGACAATGACTTATGATTTTGAGAATGCAACATAAAAGTAGACAAATAGTTTTTATACAGAAATTATGATGAAAGATTATTAATGAAGCGATTAGACAGAAACTTACTAAGCAAGAATGGTACATATCCATGTATGGGGTAACCCTGCATGTGTTTGTTGAATGAATAGAAAAGTAAGATTTTTTTTGTAACATATTCTACTTCTTACATTACTGCCAATATTTCTGGTTAGTTGTTTTATATAGAACTTTATGGAAAATTAAGTCATTCCCAGCTGCATGACTTGGTTAGGTTTAACTTCTGTGGAATTTAGTTTGCCAGTGCAAGGACTGCCTTTATATAGGTTCCAACCGAACCTAATCTTTTATTTATTTTATTTTTATTTATTTATTTATTTTTTGCTTTTTTGGGTCACACCCGGCGGCGCTCAGGGGTTACTTCTGGCTCTGTACTCAGGAATTACTCCTGGCGGTGCTCGGGGAACATATAAGGGTGCCAGGGATCGAACCCAGGCCGCCTGGGCCGGCCGCAGTGCAAGGCAAACACCCTACCACTGGGCTATCGCTCCGGCCCCTAATCTTTTATTATTTATAGTTTAATTTTTATTATAGTTTAATTACCATGGTCACAATGTCATTGATGGTGTTTATGGTAATGATATAGAGTGTCACAATATCCCCACCCCCCACCACCAAAATGCTCAAGAACCTCCACTAATGTCCCAATGTCATCTCTAATTTTTTTCATCTCTCCTACCTCCACTCCCTGCCTCTCTTATTGGTAATCTGAGTTTTGCAATATAAGGTCAACAATTTGTCAGCATTCAGTACTGTATATTCCTTTATTTTTTCTCTATCACAGATTAATGTGATCATATTGTATTTATGCTTATTTCTATGACTGTGAATTTTTCTTTGTTGCTATGCTATGCTTCATATTTTCCACACATCCAAACTTTGTGAACTATGATTTTTAACCATACACATGAAATAAGGTTTCTTTTTGTGAAAACTGACTAGAGAAGATGGTTTGAGCGCCACATTTTAGGTTCTACAGAGCTGACAGGGATTATTAACTTCATGACACAGATCAAAACTACACCTCAGTACAAAATATAGCCAGAGGTGACATAAGGAAAGCCCTGGGTCTCTATTTCATTCTGGAATAAACACAGTGAGGCAAGTTGATTCTGACTTACACGTAGTTTGATCTCAAGACATACAGAAATTATTTCTACTTTGCTAGTGATATTGTATTTGTCAAATAACTCCAATGCTCTTGGTCTTGGTTTATTCATATACCAAAAATGTAAAGATAGTGGGTAGGGGCATTCAATAAGTAAATGCTAAGTGTTCTTATTGCAGTTATTATTAATTGTAATATTAATGTTGGGACTTTATTTATTTTTTCCCTTAATTTCCTTCATTCCATGTTGGATGACAGGCTTAGCTAGTTTGGGAGCTTTGCTGTTTTACCCACTCACAGCTTAATCTACTTACATGTCCTTAAGCCAAGGTCCATTCTAATGAGAGCTCTCTTCTATGTAAACACTGATAGAGGGTGTGGCAATTACAGAAGTCACCTTGACTCTGAATGACTATCTTCTGACTTATTATTATACATCTACTAATACTTCTATGTTATCTAGATTGAGTACAGCTCCTCTTTACCCACTGCACCCAGTGTGGGACAGTTTGAATTTACCAGGAGACTGCCACCCCTGGCTATGTTGAATCTATATAGTTTAAAATTATAAGGATCATACTTGTTTGCCTTCAAGCAGGAGAGTGTGACCCTTTTAGTAGACAGAGATAGAGATACTCAGAATCGACCTAGTGCAGATAATAAATAAGAAGGACCTTGTGGGTATCATATAGATTGCATGAAGCCCATGAAATTAAGATGTATTACGTTATACCAGCCCCCCATCTCTCCAGCGTTTTACATAAGAGATAATCTCAGAAGAAGGGAACAGTCCTTGGCATACTCCTTTGTTTATACTTATAGTAGGGTGTGGCACCACCCTTCTACACTCTTCTACTCTCTAGAAGCTGTTTAGGGTTCTTTGTTGAACAGGACCCTCCTATCAACAGGATTACTTTGGTGTATATAAAGGGGACTGAATTGAGGCGGTCATCCCTTTTTTTGGGTAGGACTCCTCTCTGGTAGGATCCTCTTTGGTGGGAGACTTGGGCTCTCTTGTATGGTCTAAGTTCTGACCAGAGCTAGAGTTCTTTCATTATATTGGATTGCGGTGGTAGAGCTTTTTGTACTATTAAAAGCCTTTTTGGAACTGCTTTCATCTGTTTCCCTGCAGCCTTGGAGGTAGAAGAGAACTTCTGTCCTGATAATGTTGGGAACCCCCAGTGACTCCCTGACAATTCCATAGGAGAAATTACTTTTGTAATAATACTGCTAAAAATGATGACATTTCCATCTTTATGGAAATGCAGAACTAAGTTCATATTCACTGTATCACTGTCTTCCCGTTGTTCATTGATTTGCTCGAGCAGGCCCCAGTAACATCTCCATATGTCCTGTCTCATGCTAGTAGAGCCCAAGGGCATCTGCTTGCTCCAGGAACATAAAGAGCCACAATCCATTCCGGAATGAGGTCTATAATTGTTACTGGTATTTGGCATATCAAATAAAACACGGGTAGCTTGCCAGGCTCTGCCGTGCAGGTAGCATACTCTTGCAGTCATCTCTAAGTCCAGCATTTAATGATGAACCGAGCGGCCGCAGCGGCGCGCAAAGCCAGACTATAATAGGCTAGTCTGCTGGGTGGAGTTCTGACGAGAGAGAAGTCTGGATGTGGAAAATGGAGGCCCTCATGGAGTGGGGGTCGTCTGGCTTGTTGCAAGGCTCTGCTGGGCTGGCGGGCCAGGGCTAGAACCCGCCATCTCTCCTGGGCTCCTTGTGAGTGGCTGGGAACAGGGAGAGCAAGTAGTAGCTCTGCCCCATGTCTGTCTCTGGATCAGCATACCTGGGCCGGATTAAAAAAGACTGCAGCAGGGTGGATTTCGATGAGCCGGACTGTGATAGGCTGGTCTGCTGGGTGGAGTTCTGATGAGAGAGAAGTCCGGATGTGGAAAATGGAGGCCCTCATGGAGTGGGGGGTCGTCTGGCTTGTTGCAAGGCTCTGCTGGGCTGGCGGGCCAGGGCTAGAACCCGCCATCTCTCCTGGTCTCCTTGTGAGCGGCTGGGCACAGGGAGAGCAAGTAGCAACTCTGCCCCATGTTTGTCTCTGGATCTCTGTTTTCTGCCAGCATGCAGAGCTTCACAAGCGGCTGGGGAGACTGGAACTGGGCTCGCGCCGAGCCCAGCTGATGATGGGATCCAGAGGAGGGCAGATGGGTTTTGGATGTTGGCTCATCGCCTCTGGGGGGGTCCTGGAAGCAGCCGGATGAAACTCGCCCATCACACTAGCCACCATTTTCGCTGTCTGGATGCTGGGAAACTGCCTCACAACCAGATCAACAGAGCAAAACCAGTTCGAGCCCAGGTCGTGTGCCTGCTTGCGGCTGCGCCGGGTTCACTAAAATAGTGAAACAGTAATGTCTTTTAATGCACTGATTCCACGAAGAGCAGGAAAGTTTGGTGGGAGGGAGATATAAAGAGGAAAGAAATGACATACAGAATCTGCCAAGTAGTTGAGATGCGGGAGGGGGAGGGAGGTGGGGACATTGGTGATGGGAGATGGGTTTGGGTGGAGGAATGCGTGTTGGAACACTGTAGAACCAAAACTCTACATGAGCATCTTTCAATTGTATGTCTAAAATGGTGTAATAATATTTTGGGGGAAAATAATAAAATTAAATTAAAAAAAAAAGAAATAGTCTGCAGTCATCTTTACCATACCCCGTTCTTTTAGATCATTTTATGCATTTATCTTTCTTTTCAGTTTCTTTCGGGGTCACTCTTCACTCATAATTCCTCTGCCCTAAACACTATAACTATACCTAATGTTTTATGTGCTGTCAGTTTTAACCTTTATATCTCTGAGTCATAAAACTATTTATTCTTCTGTTAGCTAACTCTATAGCCAAAATTAAATCCAAATAAGTTCATTATTCCTCCTTAAACCTGGATTTTAACCTTTGATTTTAATCTCCGTGTTCAAAAACATCTGTTCCCTAAGTAGAAGCCAGTCTTCACATTCCCTTTTCCTCTTCCTTCTACCCTTACAATAAACCAATGGTTTCCTAACATTTTGATTATATGTGCATTATTGTAGGTATTTATTATAGTAGAATTATGTTAATTGCATACATGTCCAGAAAATAATATTTTGCAACAAATCTTATATATTGCAAGTATTGGATCATAACCTAGTCATTAAATATTTCTGTGGAATATGTAATTTTAAAGTGTGACGTAAAGAAATTCATATATTTTTTAAAAAGCAAATTTATTAAAGAGTGAATGAGAATAATTTCAATTTTCTGTAAAGAAAGTTATTGTTATATAGATAAAGGCAGAAACATTGACAGGGTTGTCACAGTAAGGTAATTTTTTTTCTATTGGAGGATTTTTTAAATTTAATATTTTTATTATACCACCATGAGATCTTGTTTATTTTTTCAAAAAAACAGCTCTTGGTTCATTAATCTTTTGTATTGTTTTTTGTTTCCAGCTCATTGAGTTCACTCTAAGTTTTATTTTTTTCCTTCTTTCTGCCTGGGTTGGATTTTTTTTTGTTGGTCTTTTCCCTAACATTTTGAGCTGTGAAGTCAAGTTATTTATGTGGGCCCTTTCTTCTTTCCTGATGAATGCTTACAGAGCTATGAACTTTCCTTTTAACACTGGTTTCACTGTGTCCCACAAGTTCTGATTTTTCATTTGTTTCCAGGAATCTGTGGATTTCCTGTTTCATTTCTTCTATGACCCACTGATTGTTCAACAGTGAGCTGTTCAGTTTCCAGGTGTTTGGTTTAACTCCCAGTTTCTGTATGTGGTTAACTTCCATTTTCAGTGCATCCTGGTTTGTAAAAATAGTTGACACAATTTCTATCTTTTTTATCTTATTGAGGTATGTCTTATGGCTCACCTGTGGCTTATCTTGGAGAATGTTCCGTGTGCCCAGGAGAAAAATGTGTATTCAGCTTTTTTGGGGATAAAAAGCCCTGTATATATCAACCAGCCCTCTTTCTTCCATTTCTTCCTTCAGGGCCAATATTTCCTTGGTGAGTTTCATTCTTGTCGATCTATCAAGAGTTGATAAAGCAGTGGTGAAGTCTCCGACTACTATTGTGTTACTGTCAATGTCTTCTTTGAAGTCTATTAGCAGTTGTTTTAAGTATTTAGCTGGCCCCTCATTGGGTGCATATATATTTAGGAGTGTGATTTCTTCCTGGTATACGTATCCCTTAGTTATTAAGAAATGGCCTTCACTGTCCCTTCTAACTTTTTTAGCCTGGAGTCTATGTTGTCTGATACTAGTATGGCCACACCAGCCTTTTTTGGAGGAGTTGTTTGTGTGGAGATTTGTCTTCCAGCCTTTTACTTTGAGTCTGTGCTTGCTCTCATTGTTCAGATGTGTTTCTTGTAGGCAGCAGAATGTTGGACTCAGTATTTTAATAGATTTTGCCATTCTGTCTCTTTATTGGTGCATTTAGGCCTTTGATGTTGAGAGAAATTATTGTCATAGGATTTTGTGCCATATTTTTTGAGTAAGTTTGTTTCGCTTTTAGGGTTTGTCTTATCTTACAGCAGTTCCTTCAGTCCTTTTAAAGTTGGTTTTGAGTCTATGAAGTTCTTAAACTGTTGCTTATCTATGAAGTTGTGTATCTTTCCTTCAAATCTGAATGTGAGTATGGTCGGGTAAAGAACTCTTGGTGAGGCCTTTATTTTTGAGTCTTTTCATGATATTCCACCAGTGTCTTTGGGCTAGGAGTCTTTCCTCTGAAAAATCTGCTGAAATTAAATACAGGCAAAAAGATACACATGAACATGACAACCCTTTTGATGTATGTTCTGTAATCCATAGTCTGGAAGGGAAGGAAAAGAGAAAGAGAGAGAAAGGGAAAGAAGTAAAGAACCTGCCATGGAGGCAGGCTGGGGGAGGGGAAGGGAACCGGGTAGTTGGTTGTGGGAGATGGACACTGGTGGAGGGATGGATGCTGGAACACTGTATGACTAAAACCCAAATATGAACTTTTTAATTGTAAAAAAAAAAAAAGAAAAAGTCTGCTGAAAATCATAGGGATTTTCCTTTGCATGTGATTTCCTTCTTTTATCTTGCTGCTTCCAGTATTCTATCTCTATCTATGGTTCTTGTCATTTTATTAGGATATGTCTTGGAGTGTGCTTATTTGTGTTTCTTTTTACATGGTACCATTCAAGCTTCCTGAATCTGGGAACAAGTGTTCTTTCGTTCTGGGAACTTCTCAGCAATAATTGCTTTGATAGTTGCTTCTTCGTCAGGGTTTTCTTCTCTGTCTGGGACTCCAATGATTCTTATGTTATTCCTTTTGGCTTCATCTTGATTATCTGTTGTTGTTTGTTCATTTCCTGTGACTCTTGTTTCCATCTTCTGCTGTTGCGGAGAAAGTCTCTGCACCTTCTCCGGAGCTCACTGTTTCTGTCCTCAGCAGCTGTTACTCTGCTGTGAAGGCCTTCCAATGAGTTTTTCATTTCCCCATCTCATTTTTAATGTTTATTTCTGCTTGTATTTTCATTTCCATTTTACTCACTTCTGCTTTCATGTCCTCTTGCATTATATTGGCTCTGTGTTCCATTGCATCCTTTTGGTCCTTATGCATCCTTAACAGCTCTCTTCGAAATTGCTTATCAGAGAGGTCATACAGCTTATCATTATTGCTAGGCTTATCTTGGCAGGTGGCTCTCCTCATGGAGCTTGATGGAATTCCTGCATTGCTTTACCATTATGACCGTTATAGGTTGCAACTTGAGTGTACTGGGCACTGTGTATCTGGGCAGTACAGTAGGGTTTGTCGATGGTTTTTCACAGATTTTGAAGAATGCAAGGAATATTGTGGCTAATGTACCCTGGTACTACTATATAGGACATCGGAAAACTAACTACTAGCGTGCCCGAATGGTTTTTAATTTTGGGGTGTGAAACCTGGGGTAGAGTGGCCTGCCCAGAGGCTGGCTATGGGGGGGTGAGCAGAAAGGTTCCGCACACATCTGGAGTAAAGTGACCGAGATCAGGGAGATGGTGCGGGAGTGGGGTGGGTCTTGATATACAGAAGTTGGGTGCTCCGGCTGCCAGGCTTTGCGCCCTCTACGTGCCCAGAGGCTGGTGGTGGGGGTGGGGAGCAGAAAGGTTTCATCAGCACCTAGAGTAAAGCGGCCAAGATTAGGTAGATGCACGGGAGTGGGATGGGTCCTGGTCTTGCAATTTGGGGAGGGATTTCGCATTCACAATAACAAACAACTATAGGTAGAGTTTTGTGAATACTATGAATTTGAAGCTGCATATACTATAACTATGTGCTATAGCCTAATTTTCAACTGATCTAGAATAGGTGCCTTTTACTCTAATGTTATTTACTCTGTTGGTGAATGTTTTGCAAATTTTTCTCTATGAATCATTGTTACATGAGCTTAATAAATTTATGTAATTAAGCTGATATAAGTAAACTAAAATATTATTTAGATATATATTCAGTATGCATTGAAGCAAAAACATTTTCTAATAACTAAAGCAGCTAATTAATCAGGGATTCCACTTAAGTTTCCAGTTTCCAAGTGTAAATGCTTTAACATTATTCAAAATTCCTTCCCTGTTTTTGATAGCCACCTACATGTATATTTACAAAGATAGAAAACAAAGATTTTTAGATACAGTGAGGAACAATGTTATATTTAACTCTGTGTGTGTGTCTGTGTGTTGTGTGTTTTGGAGTTTCTATATGGGATAGTGTTGGGGAGATGCTGGGGCCCCCACTGGTATCATAAGTTCCCTTCTACCTCTGGGGTCTGCAGGAATGGATGGAAATTCACTAGTCTAGGGCAGTTCCAAAAGACTAATTATTGATAATTAGTAAAAACTAGGCATCTGGCTGAGGCAGTCAGATGCAGTTGGGCTACACTGGCATGTGATAGGGTCAAATGGAAATATTACTGGTGCCTGCTCAAGCAAATTGATGAATAACGGGATGTCAAGTGATCAAGTGAAGTAAAAACTAATTATCAATAATAGAACAAGCTCTGCCACTACAATCCAAGATAATGGGATTTCCCCAGACCTTTAGCTCTTTTTTTAAATATATTATACCACCATGAGATATAAGATTATAACTATGTACATAATTAGATCTCTGTCATAGAGTGTTCCAGCACCAACTCTCCACCAATGCCCCATTCCCACCACCAATGTCCTAACATTTCCTCCTACCTAACCCCAGCCTGCCCCTATAGCAGGCACCTTTTCTTTCTCTCTATCTCTGTCTCTGTATTTCTCTCCATTCTGTTATACTTTGTGACTTGCCTTACAGATATTAAAAGTTTATGATGTAAGTCTCTTTGTGTGTATTTAATAGTGAGTTCTAGTGTGACATTATAATTCCTCATTCCCCATCAACCTCCCTAGTTTGTTGCAACTACAATGATCATTGCAGTGTATAAATGTGAAAGATCCTGAGAAGAAACTAGTCCTAACATACATTATTATCTAAAATTCTTATTATCCAGACCCATCACAGCTGTGGGTCTGGCCTGTCACTTGTCCTGTGCTGCTGGCTGCCCAGACCTCTAGCTTTTGGTCAGAACTCTAACCATGCACCTGGGCCTACTATCCCACCAAAATAGATGCCATATCTCAAGTCAGTCCCCTTATATATCTAAAATAATAATCCTTTCTTCAGGGAGGATAATGTCAACAAAAATCAACAAATCAGCGTCTAGATGTAGATGTAAGGTGGTACTACACTAGGGTGGTGCCACACTTGTTTCGGGTCCTTCCTTCCTTCCTTCCTTCCTTCCTTCCTTCCTTCCTTCCTTCCTTCCTTCCTTCCTTCCCTTCCTTTCCTTCCTTCCTTCCTTCCTTCCTTCCTTCCTTTCCTTCCTTCCTTTCTTCCTTCCTTCCTTCCTTCCTTCCTTCCTTCCTTCCTTCCTTCCTTCCTTCCTTCCTTCCTTCCTTCCTTCCTTCCTTCCTTCCTTCCTTCCTTCCTTCCTTCCTTCCTTCCTTCCATTTTTCTTTATCACCATGATATACACAATTACAAAGATGTCCATGTTTGGGTTTTAGTCATATAGTGTTTCAGCACCCATCACTCCAACAGTGCCCATTTCCGACCACCCGATTCCCTACCCTCCCCTAGCCTGCCTCTATGGCAAGTTCTTTATCTCTTCTCTCTCTCTCTCTCTCTATCTCTCCTTCTCTTACATCTTCTGGATTGCAATACATACATTTAGAGGTTTTCTAAAACCGTTGACACCGTTTTGACACTGGAGCACTATTTCTTGGAACATGCGATGAAAGAGGTGTTGGTGGTGTCAGTGTCCTTGTCAACACAAGCCTGACCATGAGCATGGATTCATTTGAATGTCTAACAAACCGAATAGGACAATTACACTTGAAGAGATGTGACCCACTGTCAACAATTTCTATCTTTATTGTCTACACACCAACATTCACATACAAGGAAGAAGAAATTGAGAAATTCTACATGGAATTGGAGAATTTCTAGAAAGAAGATCACACCTTTTACAAGATCATAGTCGGTGATTTTAATGCCAAGATAGGACCAAGAAGATGGGCCGAAGAACTCCACATAGGGACCCATGGCCTGGAATGGAACAAACAGGGTGAGAGACTATCTGAGTTCATCATGTTCACCAACACCATTTATGGGAAGTCACAGTTCCAGAAGGCTGAATAGAAACGTAGGATATGGGAATCTCCCTGGTGGACAGTTCCACAATGAAATTGACCACATTATATTCAATCAAGGGTTTTGCCTTACCAATGTTGCTGTCATCCCAAAATTTCAAACAGGATTGGATCACTGTCTCCTTTGTGCAAAATTCTACTTCATGCAATGGGGAGAAAAGGCTGCAAAGTTTAAGAAGAGAACTCCCAGAATGAACACCAACTGAGAACTCTTTAACACCATTGAGGCAACATGGGAAGATGCCATCATTGACGACATCAATGAATACAACTGACTGCTTCAGGAAGGAATCATGGAATACACCTCCATGATTGTATGATATACACACATAAACACAAACACATGTGTGTATATATATATTTATATCATGCAAATAAATTCAATCATTCTATATCTGTCTTTTTCCTTCCTACTAATTTCCTCAAAATCATCCTCTCCAGTCCATCCATTAATAGGCAAATTTCATACTTCATTTTTCCAAACAGCTGCATAGTATTGCATTGTGTAGATGTACCAAAGATTCTTTATTCAGTCATCAGTTATCAGGCATTCTGTTTTTTTCCAGATTCTAGCTGTTGTGAATAGTGCTGCTATGGATATGAAAGTGCAGATAGTGTTTCTGCTGTGTGTTTTTGGCTTCCCAGGTATATTCCCAGGAGTGGTATGGCTGGGTCAAATGGGAACTCAGTGTTAGTCAGGAATATCCATATTGTTTTCCACAAAGGCTGCACCAGTTGATATTCCCACCAATGGCAGAAGAGTCCTTTTCTCCCTGCATCCACACCAGCACTTGTTGTTCTTGAGATTTTGGATATGAGCCAGTCTCTCTGGTGTGAGATGCTATTGCATTGTTGTTTTGATTTGCATCTCTCTGATGATTAGTGATGAGCAGATTTTCATATGTCTTTTGGATGTTCAAATTTCTTCTTTGTCAAAGTTTCTGTTCATTTCTTCTCCCCCATTTTTTTGATGAGGTTGGTTGTTTTCTTCTTGTAAAGTTCTACCAGTGCCTGATATATGCTGAATATTAATCCATTATCAGATGGCTATAGAGTGAATATTTTTCCCATTCTGTGGACTGTCTTTGTATCTTGGTAACCGTATCTTTTGAGGTGAACAAGCTTTTTATTTTCACTTAATCGCATTTGTGTAATTTTGCTTCTAGTTGCTTTGTCAGTGGTGTTTCATCTTTGAGGACACCTCTAGCTTCATTGTTGTGGAGGGGTTTTACTCCATTTTCTTCAATGTACTTTATGGATCCAGGTATGATGTTGAGTTCTTTAATTTGTTTTGATCTGAGTTTTGTGCATGGTGTTAGATCCAAATTCATTTTTATATACGTAGCCTCCGAGATTTGCCACAACCACTTGTTGAAGAGTCTTTCCTTGCTCCATTTCATACTTTTTGCTCCTTTATCAAATATTAAATGATCATGTATTTGAGGTTGGGTGTCGGATACTTATGTCTATTCCATAGGTACACTGGTATGTTTTTATTCCAATACCATACTGTTTTAATTAATACCACTTTGTCGTATGGTTTGAAGTTGGGAAAGGTGATACCTCCCATTTCTTTTCCGCAAGGAATGTTTTATTATTTCACATGAATTTCAGGATTGTTTGGTCAATTTCTTTTGAAGAATGTCATGGGTATCCTTATAGGGACCACATTTAATCTTAATAAAGCTCTAGTGAATATTATAATTTTGACAATGTTGATTCTCCCAACCCAAGAGCAGGGAATGTGTTTCCATTTCCTCATATCTTCTTATATTTCTTAAAGCAGTGTTTTGTAGTTTTCTTTGTACAGGCCCTTTACACACTTGGTAAAGCTGATTTCTAGGTCACTTGAACACTTGAATCCCGTTATTCATTGATTTGCTCAAGCAGGCGCCAGTAATATTTCCATTGGACCCTATCACATGCCAATGTAGCCCAATGGCATCTGGTTGATTTAGGAATATGAAGAGCCTCAAACCGTTCCTTCAGGATCTTGACAAGGAAGTCTGACCATCTTGTAGGTGGACAGCCACGTGATCTTTTGATATCCCGTGGGATCCAGTCGGTAATGGCTCTAGTCCAGCGGTTGTTTCCAAATCGCATTACATGTCCAGCCCACCTGATTTTCGATGCAAACGAGAGAGCGTCCCTGATTCTAGAATAGTGACGGAGGTCAGAAATCCGGATTCCTTCTCTCACTTGAGTGAGGCATGATATTCCAAGCATAGCTCTTTTGATTCCTCTCTGGGAGACCCGAATAGCATTCTCATCCTGCTTTCGTAGGGGCCCAGATCTCTGAGGTGTATGTTAATGCAGGGAGAACGGTGGAGTCAAGAGATGTGCCGGAGCCGGAGGTTCTTTGTCCTTTTAGCTATTTCTTCGATGCCTTTGAAGGCATTCCATGCTGCTCTCTTCCTCCTGGCGCAGCTCAGGTTTTAGGTCGTTCATCATGTTGATTTCTCGACCTAGGTACACATAACTGCTGCATTCAGAAATGTTTGTTCCATTGAGAGTGAATGGGGTCTCTGGAACTAGTTCATTCTTCATAAACATGGTTTTCTTTAGATTCCGCTCTAGACCTATCTTTCCACATTCTTGGTCGAAGTCAGCCAGCATTTGTGATGCTTGACTAATGTTTGGTATTATTAGAACGATGTCATAAGCGGCGGAAATGGTGTAATTGCCGATCATCTATCTTCACTCCCATTCCTTCCCATTCTAATTGTTGCATGATGTTGTCGAGGGTGGCACTGAAGAGTTTTGGTGAAATGGTATCACCCTGTGGAACCGCTCTTTTGACATCAATGATCACTTCTTTGTAGAATGGTGAGATCCTGGTGGTGAATCCGTAATACAGCTCACGAAGGATCTTGATGTATTGGGTTTGAACACCCTGTTTGGCTAGGGCTTCGATGACTGCTTCAGTCTCCACAGAATAAAAGTCTTTCAGTAAATCAATGAACATGAGACAGAGCGGCATCTTGTACTCCCTACAAACCTCAATGAGCTTGGTTACTGTGTGGATATGGTCGATTGTGCTGAATCCTTTCCAGAAGCCTGCTTGCTCACATGGTTGTCCTTCATCTAGTGTTCTGCTAATCCTGTTCAGGATGACTCATGTAAACAGCTTGTAGATGACGGACAACAGGCAGATGGGGCAATAGTTGCCGATGTCGTGAATGTCTTCCTTCTTGAACAGTAGAACTGTCTTACTGGTTTTCCATTGAGAGGGTACCTTGCATTCGGACAGGTAGTGTGTGAAGAGCCAGCTAGTGTATTGATGAGTACCGACGGCAGATTCTTCAGGTGTTCGAGTCTGACTTTGTCTGGGCCTGGTGCTCTTCCCTTTTATTACCGATGAAATGGCATGTCGGATTTCAGAAGGGAGAATGTTGGGAATGACATGTCCATCCTGTCGAATTTGGTATGTGGGCAGGTGGATGTGGCTATCAAAGAGATTTGAGTAGAAGTCCTGGATAATCTTCTCCATTGCCTTTCTGGAAGTTGTGATGGATCCATCAGGGGTCGGAGGGCAGTCATCTTGGTCTTATATTTGGTGAAGGACAGGTGGGCTTACCAATGCTTTTCCCGGCTTCTGCTGCATCTTCCAGTATTTCTGCTCTTCTGTCTTTGAGGTCTTCTTTTATCGCTTCTCTGCACCGTTTAGCAAGCTTGGACATTAGCATTTGGTCTCCTGAGGTTTGTGCCTTGCCACACTGGCGAATGAGCTCAAGAGTTTCTGAAGACAGGCGTCCTTGTGTATCTTTCTCTCTCTCGGCATTCTTCGCACAATCATGGAGGTGCTGAACCAGTCTGTTGTATTCTTCATCGATGTCGTCAATGATGGTATCTTCCCATATTGCTGCAATGGTGCCAAAGAGTTCCCAGTTGGTGGTCGTTCTGGGAGTTCTCTTCTTAAAATTTGCAGCCTTTTCTCCTTGTTGCGGGAAGTAGAATTTTGCACGAAGGAGACAGTGGTCTGATCCTGTTTGGAATTTGGGCACAACAGCTACATTGGTGAGACAAAACCGTCAATTGTAGATGATGTGGTCAATTTCATTGTGGAACTGTCTGCCAGGAGATTCCCATGTCCAACGTTGCGCTTCAGCCTTCTGGAACTGTGAGTTCCCATGAATGGTCTGGTGGACATGATGAACTCAGATAGTCTCTCACCCTGTTTGTTCCATTCTAGGCCATGGGTCCCAATGTGACGTTCTTCAGCCGATCTTCTTGGCCCTTTCTTGGCATTAAAATCACCTACTATGATCTTGTAGAAGGTGTGATCTTTTTTATAGAACTCCTCCAATTCCATGTAGAATTTCTCAATTTCATCTTCTTTGTATGTGGATGTTGGTGCATAGATAATGAAGATAGAAATTGCTGGCAGTGGGCCACATCTCTTCAAGTGTAATCGTCCTATTCAGTTTATTAGGCATTCAAATGAATCAATGTTGATGGCCATGTTCGTGTTGTCAAGGACACCAACGCCACCGACGCCTCTTTCGCCGCATGTTCCAACGAACAATTCTTCTCTGGTGTCAAATACAGCATGATGCAACTGACGCCTCCTCGTCTCAGTCAGACCAATGATGTCATACTTGATCTTTTGTGCTTGAACCATCAGATCCTCAATATATGCTTCCGATGCCAGCAAACGTGCATTGAAAGTACAGATAGTCATTTTAGTCCTTCTTCGCTTTGGTAGCCTTGGATGGCCGTGAAATTTTATAGGCACTGCTTGTTCGCCTTTCTTACTGCTGTCGTTAAGGGCTCTTTCGGGTCAGGAAAATAAACATTTCTGTTACTGGATTTGGCATATCGAACACGCACTGGACACCTTGCCAGGCTCTGCCATGCAGGCGCTATATTCTCATTACTTTGTTGGGCTCTCTCAGAGGGGTGGGTAGAATATTTACGGTGTGTGTGTATATATATTTATATCATGTAAGTACATTCAATCATTCTATATCTGTATGATTTCTAGGTATTTTATTTTTTGTGGCACAATTGTGAATGGGATTATTTTCTTAATATCCCTTTCTTTTCTTTATTTTTGTATAGGAAAGCCACTGACTTTTGTAGCCTACCACTGTATTATATGTGTCTATTTTTTCTAGGAGCTCTTTGGTAGATATTCTAGGATTCTCTAGGTATAATATGCCATCTGCAAATAGTGATAGCTTGACTTCTTCCTTGCCTATGGGATGCCCTTAATGTCCTTTTTCTTCTCTGATTTTTTATGGCAAGTACTTCCAATACAATACTGAATACATATGGTGAGAGTGGGTAACCTTGTCTTGTCCCCAATCTTATTGGAAAGGATTTCAATTTTTCCCCATTGAGAATGATACTTGATGTGGGCTTTTGTAGAAGGTTTTGACTATATTGAGGAAAATTCTTTCAATTCCCATATTATGGAGGGTTTGTATCATCAATAGGTGTTGGACCCTGTCAAATTCTTTCTCTGAATCTATTATATGATCATATGGTTTTTCATTTTTCTCTTATTGATATGATGTATTATGTTGATTGACTTGCAAATGTTGAACCATCCTTGTTTCCCGGGATGAATCGTACTTGGTCATGACTTTAATTATTTTGATGAGTCTTTTGGATTCTGTTTGCTAGTATTTTGTTGAAGATCTTAGAGGTGTGTTCATCTGTAGATTGGTCTGTAATTTTCTTTTTTTTGTGTAGTATCCCCTTGCTTTGGGTATCAGGTGATATGTTCCTTGTAGAAGCTGTTTGGGAGTGTTTCTGTTCGTTCTACTACCGGGAAGAGCTTGAAAAGGACTGGGAGTAGGTCCTCCTTAAAGGTTTGGAAGAACTCACTAGTGAATCCGTCTGGACCTGGGCTTTTGTGTTTGGGCAGACTTTTAATTACTGTTTCAATGGCTGAAACAAGAAGACCTGCAATAATTACATTTTTCTTCAGTTTTGAGTACTCTATTAATTTATGTACCAGTGTTAGACTGTTGGTACTATGCATTTCTTCCTAGTTTAATCTTGGAAATTTGTTAAAATCCAAGAGCTTATGTAGATAAATTGTATAGGAAAATTCTAAGTATAGGAAAATTCTAAGGTATTCTATTAATACCAATTTGTTTGCACTCAGAGATTATTATTAGATGTTTGCACTCAGATGTTCATATTAGATGATGTTTCATTTTTTTTTTGGCAGGGTCTGCTATGATTTTACCTCATTTCTGATTATCTCATTAGGCCATTTCTAGTTATTTCCTTTACTTTTTTGGTTTTTTTTTGGTTTTGCGCTACACCCAGTGATACGCAAGTGTTACCCTGGCTCTGCACTCAGGGATCACTCCCTGCAGGATCAGGGAATCACATGGTATGTCAAGGATTGAACCTGGGTCTGCTACATGCAAGGGAGGTTCCTACCCACTTTTGCTGCTCTTGCCCCTATTTCTAGTTATTTTAAATGTATCTGATAATGCCTTATAAAATAATTTTGATATCATTTAAAATTGTTATTGATCTTTTGTAATATGTCTTGAATATGGTTCTTTTAGTTGCTTAATTACTTCAGAACTGACTTGTTTTCTTACTGTTATGTTTATATTTTGCAAACACTGTATACAGAGAGTAGTGAAATCTAAGGTAATTAATTATTATGCCTATTAATAGTTATAACTTTTCCTAGCAGATTGTTATTAATTTGGGAACTTTACTAATTTTACTAGTTTTACTGAGCATGAATTTTGTGACTTAGTCATTTTAATGTGAAATAGACTTCAAATTAGTGTAGTGAAAATAGCTCCCATTTTCTTAGTGCAAGGCTTGGATCTGTGGTAAGTAATATTAAGCACAGCTTTATAATAGCAATGGCTCTAAATATTAATACCAGTAATTCTAAATATGACTCTTATCTATCCTTTGTTTTTAAGAGACTTTGAATTGTTGTACAGTAGAAAAATATATCTCAGCTATTTTATCACCTTAGAGTGGTAAGTACCACATTTGTTTTTGTTTCCAGTGGTGGCAGTAAACTAAATATCTTTTATCTTCTACAGCCCTAGCCTTAGTAGGACTTTATATTTAACTCTAAGGAATGAGTGCTCTTAAATTTTCTCATCTTTCTCTAAAGGGTAACTCTGCCTGTATCTTTGAAGAGATGTGGATAAAAATCACTTTTCTGTTTTTGTTATTTTAATTTCAGATCTCTGACTTTGAGTTAATTTCCTAACTCTCTCCCCAGTGATAAATGGACTTTATTGTGTTCAAGTAGGGTAGGTTTTCAGGAAGCCATGGGGATCCCCCAAAATATCAAAGAATGAGTGCCCTTTTATCTCAAGGAACTGTGTCAGACAGACAAATCACAAGTTCATCTCAGTTCCAAAAGTCTTTACTAATTACCAATAACAAAACAAGTTCTTCTACTACAATCCAAGATACTGGAATACCCAGACCTCTAGCTCTTGTTCAGACCTCCTACCATGCATTGGGCCCAGGCCTACCACGAAAGTGGATGATTATCTCAGGCAAGTCCCTTTATATACCCAAAAGTCATAATTCTTTCTTTATGGAGGGTAGTATCAACAAGGATCAAGGAATCAGCTTTTAGGTGTAGATGTAAGGTGGTTCCACACTTGTTTCAGGTCTAAACAAATGATTATTCCAGGGTCTTGTTCCTTCCTAGGAGATTGTCTCTTATTTCAAAATACTAGGAGAGAGAAATAGGGCTGGTACAAATAAATAAATCTTAATGGATGTATATTCATGGGAAGAATCACATCATAATTTCACAGACTTCATGTATTCTAGATGGTACCCACAAGGTTCTTCTTATTTCTTTTCTGCACTGGGGTAATTCTGTCTTGTCCTTTGTTTACTGAAAGGACCATGCTCACTTGCCTGAGGGCAAACTAGCAGGATTCCTTCTTTGCTCTTAAACTGTAGTAACAATGTAGCCAGGGTAGTTGTCTCCTGGTAAATTCTAATTGTCCAGCACTAGGAGGAGGAGGTGTTAAAAGAAATTGTGTCCAATCTAGATAACATTGAAATCATTAGAGATTATAATATTTCAAAAGCTATTAATTCACAGTCAAAATGATTCCTGCAATTGTTACACCCTTCTCCAGTGTTTGCACAAAAGAGAGATCTCTTTAGCATGAACCCTGACTTAAAGACATGCAAATAGTTTAAACTGTAAGTAAACTGTAAGTAGCTTAAACAGCAAAGATCCCAAGCTAGCTAGGTTATATAGGTGGTTATCCAAAAGTAGGTATTGTAAATTTCCTGCATCTTCCTTATAAATTCAAGGCCTTGTCATGGTATTTAGAGTGCCTTCTGACCTTTCATAATACAGTATGGTATTTCTTTCTTTTTTTATTATACCACCATGATAACAACATTACAAAGATGTTCATAATTGGGTCTCAGTCATATATTGTTCCAGCACCCATCCCTTCACCAGTGCCCCATTCCTACAACCAATGGTCCACATTTCCCCTCCAGAGCAGGCATTTCTTCCTTCACTCCCTTTCTCTCTGTCTCTCTCCGTTTCTCCTTCATCTTCCCCAATCCTTATTGTACCATGTGAGATATAGAATTACAAGGATGTTCATAATTGGGTCTCTACAATACAGTGTTCCAGAATCCATTCCCTCCACCAGTGCCAATTCTCACCACCCAATTCCCAAACACATTCACCCAAATCCTGCCTGCTCCCATTGCAGGCACATTTTACTATCTATCTCTTTGTCTATGTCCCTCTATTTCCCAATCTCTCTTCTATTACAGTTTATAGCTTGTCTTATGAATACTAATAATGTATGATGTTTCTATCTGATTATTTAATAGTGAGTTCTAGTGTGACATCATAATTCCTCATTCCCCAAAATCTTTCCAGTTTGATGCAAATAGAATGATTGTTAAAGTGTACAAATGAGAAAGATCCTGAAAGGACCTGGTGCTAAAATACATTGAGTCTAAGATTAAACCATGGCGGTAGAGCCACCATGAGCCTGCGCAGCCATGGATTTGGAGTCTCTGTCTTGTGGCGGTTGGCTGTGGTGGCTGGAGCTCAGGGCCACACCCACTGAGCTCGGAGGCTAGGGACTGAGTGGAGGCCCTCAATCCTTGCTCTGAGACCAGCAGGCGCAGCGCTGCCTGCATGGCGAGCAGGTCCTAGGAGCTATGTAGGACATGACCAGTCACTGGCTGAGCCTTTTACTTTTCCCCCAGGAACTCCATAGGGCTGCTCACCAACAGCATGGTATTTATTTCTAACCTTCTTCCACTTCTAACATTCATCCAGGTTGTGGAGAGGGGGTGTAGTCAATGTGAGGATTTACTTTATATGAGATAAGTCTGCATCATTGCAGGATTGTGGCAGTTATCAAATTTATAGCCAATTTACTATTTCTATGCCCAAACCCAACATACCAGATCTTTAGGTTTCCACACTGACCCCATTCTTTATTGTGAGAACCAGTAAATGACAATTTTAAATTGCTAAAGTGTTTGCAGATTCTCTCTGTGTTCTCAGCATTTAAAGATTAAAGATTATTGTGTCAATTTATACTCAGCCTAAAGATTTGTTAAATATTTAAGGTTTTTTTTGCCCTCACACATTTCCATGGTTGACCTTTTCTTTCCATTTGCTCTTTGAGTAGACAAATATTTTGTGTTCCCAAAATTTCTTTGGAAGAAATTGTTATCTGTTATAGTTATTTATATTTAGTTACTTTAAAGGTTTCTGGACAGAATAAAATAGAATTTATAGACTGGTATTAAGATATTCTTTCTACTTAGGGTACTATGCACATTCTCTCTCTTTTAACTAAATTACCTTGAGATACAGTTACAAAGTTATTCATACAATGCTTTAACAACTTTCCCTTCACCAGTGTACATTTCCCAACACCCGTGTCCCAAGTTTTCCTCCCTCCACCCCATTCTTCATCTAAGGCAGGCTTCTTTCTTCTCCCTTGTTTTCATCTCTCCTTCACTCTCCCTCCTATCTCTCACACACTCATTGTCTTATGGATCACTAATTCCTAAGTAGAAAATTTTCTATCTTCTTCACTATTTTCTGATTTAGGTAATTATAGGGAATATATAAGTATGCCATTATAGAATTTCTCAGGAAGTATAAAATCTTCCTGTCAAAAATTATAATTTATAAATGCAAAGTTGGTAATAATCGTGATTGCGTTCATCTATTGCTCCAGTACATGATATAAATACTAGCCATCTGGATCTCCTGCAGGGATTTAGCCTGAATATTAGCAAGTGTTTCCTTCATTCAGGATCATCCACTGCCTGAGTGTCTCTTACACACTTTTTGCCTACTGTGAAAAATCTTTTGCATTTATATCAACTCAAAGTTTTATTCAACTTCTTCAAATGCCTTCAATAATCTCTAATATATGTCTCTACCTCTCAATTTCAAGTTTTCCCACCTTTACTTTTTATTTTATGTGTGTGTGTGTGGGGGGGTGTGTTTTGACAGTGCCCAGGGCTTACTCCTGTCTCTGTGCTCAGGGATCACTCCTGGTAATGCTGAGGATGGGGGCAGAATTCACCCCTAATTCAACTACATTCAAGTGCCTTAACTATTGTGCTATCCCTTGGGCCATCTTCATGGCATTTTGAAATAGTCCTTTAGAGGTTTCCATCCAGTATTTCTTCATTCTGCAATTTGTAGATATATTTGGGTATTTATTTAAATGATTTCTCCTAATTTTTAGTTACATTAGAGGTTTTTATATTTACATTCAGGTTTTTATATTTGTTCATTGTGCTCTTGACACATTTTAATTATAATCTAGCACATTGCCCTTGACTTTGCAGCTTCTAAAATTTTGTTGAATGAAATCTTTGTGAAACAAAGTCAGAAGAGAGAAGAACAGTGCCTAAAGGAGTAAAAATTCAAGGCAAACTTCCAGGAAATTCTTGGCACAGAAAACACTGAAGGCCACTTTTCAGAAATGAAATTCAGAGCCAGGACTAAATTAGGCCATGTTTATGTTTGTTTTTAAACATACAGGTGGGCTAGAGTGATAGAACAGCAGGATAGTGTGATTGTCTTGTAGGCAGCCAGATGGGTTCAATTCCGGCCACCCCATATGGTCTCCTGAGCCTGTCAAGAGTAATCCCTGGGGGCGGAGCGATAGCCCAGTGGGTAGGCTGTTTGCCTTGCGCGGCCGGCTTATGCCGGCCTGGGTTTGATCCCCGGCATCCCATATGGTCCCCCAAGCACTGCCAGGAGTAATTCCTGAGTGCAGAGCCAGGAGTAACCCCTGAGCACCACCGGGTGTGACCCAAAAAGAAAAAAAAAGAGTAATCCCTGAACACAGAGCAAGGAGTAAGTCCTTAACATCTCCAGTATGGCCACCACACTTCCCCTAATAAAAATTAATAATAAGCATACAAATCTCTAAGAGTAAGTGATTAGGTGAATATTTCTTTGACTTTATTCTTAAATGTGAACTTGGCGGAAGAATCATCCACATATTTTTGAGATGACGCAGTTTAACATGAAAAGTTGATAACTGTCTCAGTCCCCAACTATCTCAGCTAGCTATATGCTAGGGGTATATGTAGGGATTTCCATCAAGATCTGCTTTTATGGAGAGTGGGATTTAATGTTGTTTCTGCTTGCACTTAACACCAATGATGAGAGATGTTGCTAAGATCAACATTGACTACCACTTTTGTATTTACTCTATAGTTGTTTTTTCTGCAAAACCTCTATAGTTTGGTTTCCAAAAATAGTGTTTCCAAAAGTGATGCACAATTGGAGTGGCAGGGGTTTTGTTTTATCCCTGCACCCCAAAAAGCAAGTTTTACTCTAGAAATCTCTTCCTGATAGTGGGGTGTTGACCTATATTAAAATTTCTTTTCTGAAGGTGTCTCACAATCTCATATCTGTTTAAGTCTTCTTCTTCTTCTTCTTCTTCTTCTTCTTCTTCTTCTTCTTCTTCTTCTTCTTCTTCTTCTTCTTCTTCTTCTTCTTCTTCTTCTTCTCCTTCTCCTTCTCCTTCTCCTTCTCCTTCTCCTTCTCCTTCTCCTCCTCCTCTTCCTCCTCCTTCTCCTTCTCCTTCTCCTTCTCCTCCTTCTCCTTCTCCTTCTCCTTCTCCTTCTCCTTCTCCTCCTCTGCCTCCTCCTCCTCCTCCTCCCTCTCCCTCTCCTTCTCCTTCTCCTTCACCTTCTCCTCCTCCTCCTCCTCCCTCCCTCTCCCTCTCCTTCTCCTTCTCCTTCACCTTCTCCTCCTCCTCCTCCTCCTCCTCCTCCTTTAAACTGTGGTATTTTCATTAGGGTTTCAGATCAGCTTCTGTGTCAGTTAATCAAATGTTTTGGCAGCTTTGCTATGCTGTGATAGTGGAAAGAAGTCAAGTTCTACCTGTGCCCTTCTGGCCATGTTTCTTCTGAGTATGATTTCAATTTCTTTCTAGTTCTGTCCTCATTTAACAGTCATAGAGCTAACTCAATAAATTTTTGTTTGAAATTTTGTTGTGTTTTTGACTAAAACATAGATCTAAATATAAGAAAAATAACAAGAAGGGTAAATAAAATGACTCACAAATCAAATAAATCGTGTATTTCATTCTAGATTTTGTGTAAAATCTAGATTTTGTGTAAAATTAAACCTAAAAAATTTGAGATTAGACAGTAGGAAGTCCCAGTTAGGCTTGTAATAGTGAAATATAATGATTAATACAGAACTAAAAAGAGGATATTCATTTTAGTTTTTGTCTTTGATAGGCCCATGATCTCTTGTTAATCTTAGATGCACAGAATAAGATTGAAATCCCAGAGCATCAAGACAAGTAAATTTTAGGGAAGACAAGCAGTTTACTTATTAGTTACTTGGTTCATCATTTGCATTACTAAAAAAAAAGAAAAGGAAAAAAGAGTTTCTTCCTTAGAAAATAGTTTTTAAGGGCCGGAGCAATAGCCCAGCGGGTAGGCATCTGCCTTGCACGCGGCTGGCCTGTGCCAGCCTGGGATCTATCCCCAGTATCCCATATGTTCCCCCAAGCACCGCCATGAGTAATTCCTGAGTGCAGAGCCAGGAGAAACCCTTGAGCATTGCCGGGTGTGACCCAAAAAAAGCAAAAAAAAAAAAAAAAAGAAAGAAAAAAAGAAAATAGTTTTTAAGGAACTACTTAAAAAAAATCCTTATCCCTCAAGGTGATGATATAAAGAAACCAAAGCTTTCTTTTTCCATGTTTCAACCTCTAATAGTTGAAAGTTAGGTGCTAAATGGTGGGTGACCCAAGGAGGCTACGCAATCTATAATGCAATGAATATGGGAAACATTGCCTCTGCACAGTTTACATTCCTGACACAAGCATTCAACTGCTGTTTGCAATATGAAAACTATATTATTCTACTTGAGGAGGAGTATAATTATAATCATTTTCTCCTATCATTCTTCCTACATTGAAAAATTCAGCTTTACTTTAAACTGTTCCTGGATATCATAACTTTGACTAAACACACAGCATTGTGATTTTATGCTTTTCATCTATTGGTTTGCTGTAGACTATAATAATTGCTTCATGATGCCCACGGTACGCTCTACTTGATAGATATGCTGCTCTCTCTTGATAAGTGTGACTCTGCAATCTGTACAGCACTACACCCCTGCCATCCTATTTCATTTGAAGCTTCTGTTTAGATGGTTATTTTGGCCTCAGCAGAAACCAGGTGCATGTACTTTTTCTCTCCTGTTTTATTTTTATTTTCTTTGTTCGTACAGAATGTATGTGTATGGAATATGCTCAAAAACTGAATATTGAGTTGAATAATGCTTCAAATATAGTAACTACAGTTTTTCATGTTATAATGATGCTTTCCTTTTTTAAATTTATGAAATATTGGGTTATAAGAGATTAACTCAGCTATTCAGGTTTTGTGACTGAGATCTCCAGGTTTTCATAGAGTCAGGCCTTGGCTACCTCTTCCTTTCTCCCTCTACTCCCAGAAGCCCCAGAAGTCACACAAACATTCCCCAATGCCAATATACAATTAAAAATTAAACTCCAACTGTATCACCCTGTTAAATTTTTTGGATTTCCTGGAGCTCATGGCTGCTTTTGTGGCTGTGTGACACCTCAAATTCTACAATACTGGTAAACCAGGACTAGCACATCAGATTGGATGATATATTATACAGAAGGCAACCGAATCTCAACAGAATCTAAACACAGAAGGTTTAACCTGAAACAACATCTTAGTAATATCTTATTTTAGGGCTTAATGTCTCCATGGTGAGATACAATTATCTTCACTTTCTTCTAAAGGAACGTTTTTGGATCATTATTTTAGCAAATTATAACAAGCATTATTAAATAAATTATTGAGGGCCTGCTATGGGACAGGCTTAAAGGGTGGTTGGGAAAATTGGAGATAATCATGGTGGGAGAGAATTGTGTTGGGATTGGTGTTGATATATTGAATGTCTGTAAGAAATTATTATGAGAAATTTCATAAACCAGTGTTTATATAGTGTAAGGGTAAAATAAAAAAAAAATTTAAACTGTTTATAAGTTTTAGTGGCACTATGCTCCTAGTAATCTCAGATTTTTTTTTTTGGTCAAAGTCTAATGACTCATTTTCATTGAACATTGTCCATTATCTTGCTTTGGTTGTTTTCATACATCATGTCAAAGAAATAGTCCAGAATATTATAAGTATATTTTAAAATTTATCACAAGCATTTATAAGACCATATCTAGAGTAGGACTGGGGAAACATATGATCTTATTATGGCAAATATTTGGTATACCCTGATTATTACAAAATCATAATGGTGTGAACATGAAGAGAAGAATGCAGTATTTTCTTTATAATGAGGAATAGGAATGGACTTCTAGCAGGTAGACCTATAATGTATAAGTAGATGTTGATTTTCAATGACATCTGTAATCCACACAAAGCTACAATACAATGTTATCTCAAAAGAAAAATTAAAATTGAAATACAATAAAATAATAACAAGAGTAAGATAAGGCTTAATAAATTGGATCCATTGGCTATAGACTTATCTTCTGAGTTTATATAGAATAAAAATCCTTAGAATTTTTATGCCTTTAAAGTGCTTTACAAAATTCACGGGTGTCTGGGACATAGAGTGACTCTACTAAAGTGGTAATAATAATAGTGAACAATATATACAGTATTCTGGAATAGATAAATTTGGCAGAACCTCTTCAAGAAAATTTGGACCTCTCTCAATTTTTTCTTCAGAAGGGACAAACCAGACAACCTTACCAATATTATAAGCATAGCTGATTATCTGAGCATCTTCTGTCATTCTACAATGTCTGGATGTTTTTGAGGATGCAGGTTCAAGGCTAAGGTTAAGATATCTTAAAGAACCTGTTAGCTCATATACACTCTCCACTTTCACTCAAAGGAAATTGACATAGTCTAGATTGCTGATTCTTTGTCTTGCACTTGATGGTACTATAATAATTTATTCAGGAGGTTTTAGGCCAACTTTCTTCATGCAAAATACCAATTTTTCCAAGAGAATCCCAATGTAAGTGCTGTGCTCCTTTTTCGGATGCCTCCCTCTCTTCATAAGTGTTTCTGCAGCACATACAGCAAAGGATCCTTCCATCATACTTCATTTGAAGTTTTTGCATAGGTGGCTGATTCTGCCTCATCAAAACTCATGTACATTGGGGGTTGCCATCTAAGATTAGTATAAATACTCAAGGAATCCTTGTTGGTACTGGTTAGCTTGTTTGTCATGGAAAACTGATAAGTGTCACATGCTTTTTCATGTAACATGCACAGAGATAGCAGTGGCAGCTGTGGTAATGGATGCTGAACTTATACCCAAAGACAAAAGAGACATCCTGCTGGCCTTTTCTAGAATGAACTAGGCATTGAGAGATCATGGAAATAAAAAAAAGTCTTTACACAGACATTATTATATTCAGGGAAGAGGAAACATTGTGGCATACAGGAAGGAAAAATAATTCAAAGGGAGATCTGGAGATAAAAATGATAGATTGTTGTGACTGATGATTATGATGTTATCATTGAGGACAATAGCTTATATTTGTATGAGTTTAGCACTTTGCAATCTATATGGATTATTTAAGCATTTTGTATGCACGTCTCCTGTGAATTAATTCAAGTGATAAATAATTATTAAAATGATACAATGAATGGTTTCTAGTTTATTTCCCCTAGGAAATAAACCTGTTAACTTCAAACCTAGAAAATATATATATAATAAGAAACATGTTGGCAACTTATAAACCAGGTTAATCACAGCAATTGGAGAGTTGCTATGTTTGCCCTGCTCATCAGGGGGTAGTCAGAACATGTATCCCATGAACAGTCTGAAAAATCCATTAGAACAAGTCTCATAATGAATTCAAATACCAGTTATTTTTAGCAAATATTTATTTAACTTCCTTGTATATTGTGGTAGTTTAGACGGGTGGGAAAATAATAGCTCTTTCCACCTGAGGAGATAATGGATTTTAGCAATATTTTAGAATAAAGGAAAAAGTGCATGCTAAAAGCACAGGGAATTTTAACAGGACTCTAATGGATCACCTGTATCTGCACCTTGTGAACAGGAGTGATTAAAGAAAGTGAGTGCATATACGACAGGAGGCATAGCACTTTCTTCATTATTGTTGATTATGTATCACCATCCAGATTCCCCACTCATCAGAGCTCAACCCAGCAGAACAGCTGATCACAAGCCCGGCTTGTGCGGACTCGTGGTTCATCAATAAATGCACAAGATTAGAGGTGACTACAAGAGTATCCTACTCGCACAGCAGAGCCTGACAAGCCACCATGTCGTATTTGATATGCAAATACAAGTAACAATTATAGACCTCATTCCCATGACCTGATGGAATGGTTTGAGGCTCTTTATGTTCCTGGAGCGAGCAGATGCGCTTGGACTACACTAGCATGTGACAGGACGTATGGAGATGTTACTAGTGCCTGCTCAAGCAAATCGATGATCAACGGGAAGACAAATATACAAGTGAAGTGATGTATAATCTAGCATGTTGATGATTATTTCATCATTTTAGAACGTTTTTTGGGATACAAAACACTACATGCTTAACTGGTGTCTCCTTGAGCATTTTCTAATACCAGCTAAAGGATAGACTTCATGTTTGCACACAATAGGTTGGCCTAGTTACATTTTTTTGTCCTTATTTCCTTTAGTTCCTATTGTAGAAAGGTCTTGAATTTTGTCCTTTATTACACAGGAAAGAATTAAATTAATTTTGAATTATAAATTGGTGATACCTCAAATTCTAATTTCTTTTTAATTATCAAGAGTACAAGAATGGTGAAATGGGTAGAAGATATGTTCTATAATTAGTTTCTGGGAGAGGAATAATAGCTCTAAATCCCAATATGTCTAAGTTATCAGATGGTTAGACTTGATGCTTGGGTCTGAAGGGAATCATTCAGAATCTTGGATCTGAAAAGTGGTATCAATCAGGGTTTAAACAATCCACAATATATAAGAGAAGGAAGAAAGAAAGAGAAAGAGTAAAGAGAAAAGAGATAAAGAACCTGTCATAGAGGCAGGCTAGAGTAGGGTGGAGGGAATCGGGGTCATTGGTGGTGGGAAATGGATACTGGTGGAGGGATGGGTGCTGGAACACTGTATGACCAAAACCAAACACAAACATCTTTGTAACTGTATATCTCATGGTAGTATAATAAAATATTTTCACTGTCTTCCCATTGTTCATCGATTTGCTCGAGTGGGCACTAGTAACATCTCCATTAGTCCTGTCACAAGCAAGTGAAACCCAAGGGCATCTACTTGCTACAGGAACAGGAGGAGCCCGAAACCATTCTTCAGGTTATGGAACTTAGGTCCATAATAGTTACTAGTCTTTGGCATAAAAAGTAAATAAAACACGGTAGCTTGCCAGGCTTTACTGTGTAGGTGGTATAGTCTCAGTAGAAGGCTCTCAACCTGAGCATTTACTGATGAAACTTAAAGGGGGAAGATCAGGTTTTCTCTTGGATGGAGCTCTGAGGAACTATGGAGTCTGGATGTTGAGAATGACTAATTGCATGATGTGTGGTTTGTTTTGGCTTCTTGCCAGGCTTACTGATATCAGTTAAAACATGTCTAAAACTGTTTACTATGTATAAATGTGAAAGAAATTTGGAAGCACCTTATGCAAAATTCAGTATCCTATAAAAATATAGCGCAGCTATAAAAAATTAAAATATTTAAAAAACTAAAAAAAATTACTGGGCGGGCCTTGTGTCTGAGAGAGCTGGGAAAGAAGAAGCCTGGTGCCTCAGGGCTATACTAGAAGTTGTCTCTGTGGTGGTCTTTCCTGATACTAAGGAAAGCCCAAAGTTTCTGGACAGATGGAGTTAATCCAAGCCAGAATATGTTGAGCTGGTTTGGTGCCTAGGTAAGTTAGGACTCTATTCTCATGGGATTCAGCCAATTATTGGTGTGGTTTTAAAGTTTGGGTGTTATCATGGATGTTTGCCTGGAGTTTGGAGCAGTGGGGGCTGATTGGAGCCTAGAAACAGATTGGCAGTCAGAGTTGTTGAACTAGAACTTGGATGTATTGTTTCGAAAACTTCCCTCAAGACTAAGAAGTCAGATGTGTATTTTTTTTCTTTTTGGGTCACACCGGCAATGCTAAGAGGTAATTCCTGGCTCTGCACTCAGCAGTTACACCTGGTGGTGCTCGGGGACCATATGGAATGCCAGGGAACAAACCCAGGTTGGCCATGTACAAGGCAAACACCCTTCCCGCTGTTCTATCACTCTGGCCCCATAAGTCAGATGTTGATTTCAGTCTCCCTTGTCTCAAAGGAAATACATTTCTCTCCATGCTAGACTGCCAGATCTTGGGGTAGGGATGAGGGACAAGGAATGGGAAGACAAGTGATACATGTTATACTTATAAACTTCAGCAGATCATTAGTATTACCACTAGAGTCAACTATAGCTTGAGCTGATATAAGTCTTTGCATAACTTTCCCGATTAGGGCTATCTACAATCTGTAATGAAGATCTTATATGAAAGTTAATCACTGTCACTGTATCATGTCTTCCCGTTCATCATCGTAGATTTGCTCGAGCGGGCACCAGTAACATCTCCATATGTCCTGTCTCATGCAAATAGAGCCCAAGGGCACCTGCTTGCTCTAGGAACATAAAGAGCCTCAAACCATTCCATCATGGGAATGGGAATGAGGTTTATAATTGTTACTGGTATCTGGCATATCAAATACGACATGGGTAGCTTGCCAGGCTCTGCAGTGCGGGTAGCATACTCTTGTAGTCATCTCTAAATCCAGCATTTATTGATGGACCAGCCTTTCCATCAATAAATTGATGCCTCACGAGCAGGGCTGTAATGAAATCTAATATAAAGTTTAAATTACCATCTTGAAAATAGATTTTATTATGTCTTAAAATTTAGATGTTCTAATTTTTGGTCCTCTTTATGAAGAAAGACAGTCCTTGTATGCATTGTTTTTATTCTCCTGTACAATATTTCCTACTGTTTATTTCCCCTAAGTGTAAAACTCCATTTGTAGCAACCCCAGAGGTCATGACTCTCAGAAACAGTAAGACTGAAATAAATAGGTGGACAATATTAGTTTCATATATGACTTTTCTCAGCAAACTATAGTAATTCAATAAATGTCATACAAGGCACATATATTATAACGGTCCCAGAATCATCATAGGTATCAAAGATTTCTGATCCCTTGTTCAATATGCCTTTTGCAAATACATGACACTATCAGTAACCAAACAATTTGATTCTTTTGCAAATACATGACACTATCAGTAACCAAACAATTTTTTCGAATCTTTCATTCTTTTCTTTTTTTTTAAAATTTTTTATTATACTACAGTGAAACATACAATTACAAAGGTGTTCATAATTGGTTCTTGGTAATACAGTATACCAGCACCCATCCCTCCACCAGTGCCCCATTTCCACCACCAATGTACCCCACCCCTCCCGCCCTCCCCCCATGCTGCCTTAATAGCAGGTACCCCAGTTTCCTCTTCTCTCTCTCTCTCTCTCTCTCTCTCTCTTTCATTCTTTTCTAATTCACTTGTCTTCCTGTTGTTTATGGATTTGCTGGAGCGGCACCAGTAATAACATTTCCATACACCCTGTTACATGCTAGTGTAGCCCAAGGGCATCCATTGCTCCAGGAACATGAAGAGCTTCAAACTATTACTTTGGGTCATGGGAATGAGGTCTATAATTGTTACTGGTATTTGGCATATCAAAAACTACACGAGTAGCTTGCCAAGCTCTGCTGTGAGTGTGGGATACTCTTGTAGTATTCTCTCATCTCGTGCATTTATTGATGAACCTCACGACCGCAAAGTAGCTGTGCGAGACAGGGCAAGATCAGCTTTTCTGCTGGGTGGAGATCTGATGAGCTGAGGAGTTCAGATATTGAAAATCGTGGCCCTCATGTTGTGGGGGTTCCTCTGGCTCTTGTGAGGCTCTGCTGGGATGGTGGGTCAGGGCTAGACCTGCCTTTCCTCGTGGGTGCCTCACGATCAGCTGGGGACTGAGAGAGCTGGTAGAAGCTATGCCCGTATATCTGAGTCTTTTCTAATTATGTGGATATAAACCTATCTTGATAAGATATATAGAGAACCCCACTGAATTTCTTGTTTAAATGGTAAACCTGAGAAAGCACAGCAAAGATTTAATTTATTTCATTATTACAGATATAAAAATGCTAATAAGATAATTCAGTCAACATATCAATACATATTAAAGTATATCATGGTAAGACCATGAAGATTTTATTATAGGATTAGGCAGATTCCATGTCAAAAACTCCTAAATCAGTTCATCAATAGATCAGAGAAAAAGGAAATGTAATTACTTTAATGGTGTCTAGAATACTTAATACAGTTGCACACAATTCCTTATGAAAACTTCTGTAAACTAGAAATATATTTACATAACCCTAAAAAAATTTAAAAACTGAAATTTTTAAAGTACAAAATTTCCCATCAAAATCAGTCTTTCTATGTGACATTGGACATAATAATCCTACATTTCACAATTTATGTGAGAAGAGAAAAGATGTTGAAAGTAATTAGAATGAATAAAATAAGGTAGATGTAAAAATGTCAATTATAATAATTATTATAATAAATGTGGTTGATTACTCATATATATAAATGCATGCTTGAATTATTTATAATTTGTTTATATGAAATAAAAAAAGATTTAATTTGAATAACCAACCTGTTTGATGAAAATGTTTTTTTTGCATGTCTTAAAGTCTCAAAATCTGTTATATATGCTACTTTAGTGAAAAGTATAATATAATATAGATCTCCCAAATAAGCATAAAATAATATACTTTTCTCATCATCATCGTTATTATTATTAGTTACCTAAATTTAATAAATAAATATATACTTGGCGATGTTAACCTTAATATCATATAGACATTACAAATTATTTGTGGATAGTGGAAAGGTAGTAGCATAGACTGTGAAGCATAGAGTAATTTTTACTGGGCCAGAAAATAATTTCTAAAATACTTATTTCTATTGCTATCAGCAGAATTCCTTAGAGAAACATTTTAAAGGTGAATAGTTTGTATCATCTTCTTGCCCTATGAAATTGAAGAGAAATCTCAAGTCAATTGTTAGATTTTTTGAGAGACAGATTTTCTTGGACTTACAAAGATAAATGAGAACAATCTGGTCTGAAGGAAGATCAGTATGTGATATAAAGAACTGCTAAATTGAACGGGTTTCTCTGTCAAAATGTCTCCAGAGAAAAGGAGATATTCATGAAATACAAAATTCAGTCATTCTTTGAAAAATATTCTATCACATGAAATCAATTCTGTGGTTGATTGGGTCATTTTCACTGTAGATGGCACCAGCACACACTCCCTTGCCTGCTCCCTTTTACAGGTATTTTCCTTAACTTTTATAATTGTCAAATCAGTTTTTGTGAATTTGCTCTTTCAATACTTGCTTCTTCCACTGGACATTGAATTCCAAAACAATATGCTTAGTTTGTGCACAATTATTATTTAAAAATTATTAGAGTACTAGGCACCCAGTAGTGCTCCATCCATATTTGACAATGTACAAACTAGTGAATATATAAATTAGCCCCTGTGTGTGAGTTGCTCCATAAATTCTTCAAGAGAGAGAATAAAATAAATTGCTAACACATTTAAACAATTACTTAATTTTTTTCCTAGTTAGCTTTCACCCATACATATTCTTCAGTGATAAGAACTTGGCAGATTAAATTGAATGATTTCTTTTGTGTATGTTTGTTCACTAGGACCAAGCAAATTACTGGTACCATAATGGATTCACTATTTACTAAAGAAGCACACATGAATTTAAGTGCATACATGCTATGTTTAGACAGCTTATTAATGCAATGATTATAATTATCAGTTGAATGCCTTTAGTTTTGATATTTATTTAAAATATTTATTCAAAAAATTAAAACATTAAATTTAAAATATTGATGTGTCATGATTAACATAGATATTCATAGTTTGCTTTCAGCTGTACAGTATTCCAACACCAATCCCATTAGCAGTGTTAACTTCACCAATGTCCCGAGGTTCCCTTCTACACCCTGGCTTGCCTCTTTGATAGGCACAGTTTTAAGTTTAATTTTGTCTGGATCTCACACTTAGAGTATTGTTAGATCTTTAGTGTGTGTGTGTGTGTGTGTGTGTGTGTGTGTGTGTGTGTGTATTTGCAAGCATTGAAAGAGCAACATCACAAAAACTGAGCTGACAATTATAATTTAAGGAAGAGACCTATAAAAGGAGCAGTCAGGGGACCATTGCAGGCCCAGGTTAAAATATTTGTAACGGTCTATTGCATATATATATACCACACCTCTACACAACTTATATACGGGATGACTCATTTCTAACCCTGTTACCTCCTGTCTACATCCTCTTGTGTTCCTCCTGGTTTATTTCCTTCCCTGTCCTTGTTTATGTGATTTTAGGTCAAGGGTTATCTAAGCCCCCTTTGATACCTTGGCTTTTCTCCTATTATTCTATATAGCACATATTAGTGATGTCGCCTGATATTGACCTTCTTATTCACTTTGATTAACATTAAATCCTCTAGATCCATTCAAATTGCATGATTTCATTATTCATGCTGCACAGTATCCGTTTGTATATGTGTGTGTATATATATATAACTATATGCCATGCTTTCATTATTTGCTCATCTGTGAGTGCCCTATGTTTAGATATATGTTTAAAACTTTAAAAAATTTATTATGACTGACAAGTAGATAAACTCATATGAAAAGACTAGGCTGTGTGGCTGAAATTCATATTTAATTGATTCTGTTATTTCTTCCTATGTCTCCCCATGAAAATAATGACTTATGTTGAAGTAGGACATTTTCTTAAAAACGTTTTAAAAAATTATTTCTTGATTTTTTAATTTTTTAATAAAATTATATTTTTAAGAACAAAAGAAAACTTATTATATTACCATGAGATAAACAATTACAAAGCTGTTCATAACTGGGTTTTACTCATACAGTATTCCAACACTCATCCCTCCACTAGTGCACATTTTCAAACACCAATGGGACATTTACTTCTTCAAATCCTAGGAAAAACACTGTTTTTTCTTTCATAATTTTACTTTTACCTAAATATTTTTGGTAAGCTGAGGTTTTGGTGAGGTTTGTTTCAATTCTACATTATATCACCTAAAGGCATCACATTTTGGGGGACAAATTATAACTAATTCTCTGTAAATATCGAAACTTATCAACGATGAACGGGGAAGACAGTGATACAGTGATACAGTGATATACTTTAACTATATAGTTTGTATTATCTATGTTTCATAACTCTTAATATCCGTAATCTCAGCTGCATAAAAATATGCAATAGTCTTAAAAGATTATTTAAAAGATTAAAATATTCATGTATATTAAAAGATACTTGGGATTTTGTTTTCACTGCCAGAGTAAACAGACCAGGGACTAATAGCCATTGTGAAGACTGTTTGTTTGTTGCTCACAGTTTCCAAGATCTAGTGAATTCCCTGAAAGCAGGATTGCATAGACAAGCACTGTTGGAAAGGACACAGAAGGACCAATGGAGTATGCTTTGACCAAAGCCTTTATTGACTGTTAATCTTAAATTTCTATCCCTGCCCGCACAACCTCCAGTGTGAATGAATGTCTGAGGCTCGGGAAACAGATGAATAGGCTTGAGAAATTTGAATAATTTTGGCAATGTCTGGGCTGTTGGGAGTGTGGAGATGGGACGGTTTTTAGTTTTCTAGTTCCTTCCCTTTGAGAATCCAGGGGAAGAAATACTGACTTTGTGTGTGACAGAACGAGTTAATTGAAGGTCTGGACACTGGAGCTGCTAGTTTTCCCCCTAACTGACCCATATCCCTAAACTACTAGTTTGAAAAAGGAAAGGTGTGTTCCTGGTAAGTGGAGTGCACTTGTTTGGTGACTCAAAGCTGGAGAGCCATGGGAGGGGTCGTTTCTTCCAGTCTGTCCAAATCCCACAAGCCAGAGTATTTAAATATGGCTGGCCTCAAATGGTAATCTGGTAAACATGTATTGTTTTTTAATAAAAATGGGATACTATAAAGCCAAAACATGTTTTTGGATATTTGGAATTAGATTTGTAGCTAGAGAAGTGATTCTAGTGATGTTGATTTTCTGAGATATCTCATAAAATGGAGTCTTTTATATGTAAATATATAATAGAATGGAAACAAGATTGATTTCCATTTGAAATTTTCTGTAAGTTAGAGTGCTTCCACATTTTCTATCGAGAATATTCCTCTTCTGCGTTTTCGTGCAGCTTATACTTAGCTTAAGTGATATGTAAAGATGAGTTAAACTATTTTTATAATCATATTTATAGTTATAAGTAAATCGATTTCTCAAAGTTGGAAAATATAATGTAGAAAACTGGAAAACTGGAGAATATGGTTAATGCTGCTCCTTCACTACACCAAAGTAATTGGATGGTATTCTTTGTTGCCAACCAAACTCCCTGGCTTTACTACATCTTCCCAAATCCTTTGTTGGGGGAGGTGGGTGGGGTAGAATTTGGTTAGTGCACACCTGACATTCTCAGGGTTTACTCCTGGTTTTGTGCTCGGGAATCACTTTTTGCTGTGTCGGGGGCCGTATGTGGTGCTGAGAACAGCTGCATGCAGGGTTCAGCTGCATGGAAGGAAAGCACCTTACCCCTGTACTACCCGCCCTTTATTTCTGAACTCCTCCATAGCTACTGTGCATTGGTTTTATGCCCATCGGTAAACTATAACAGATGAAATGTTAATATGCAACCAACCTGACTATGTACTTTCTGGGGACTAAAGGATATTTTAAATAATGACTCCTAAGAAATACCCACAAGTGTTTAAATTATTGCAGTTGTCAGTATCTATAATCAGTCAAGACCATTTTAGTTCCTCATGACTGCAAAAGCTCTGACCTATGAATCTAAAGAGCAATCCTCCCTCTCAGTTTTTGATGAACTCAAATTAAATGGGATGAATTTAGAACACTTAGCACAGATATAGGTTCACACTAGCTGATAAGGTTATTTCTTTTTCCACTTTAAGTCTAATTTATTAATTTTTTAAACATAAACAAAGTTACAAGTATCTGGCACCCAGTAAAAATGTATCTATTGCTTCATTTTTAAAACTCAGATATTCTGAAAAGCAAAATGTATTCTTTTCTTAAAACATTAATGCATTAACTTCTAAATACTTTAATAGAATATAGAGAAATTAAACATTTATATGCTTTAATTGCTAAAATCTCTTTTAACAATAAATTGATTGATGTATATATGCTTGTTTAAGTACATTCTCCTACTAAGTTTCTTTCATATTGAAAACTGTCTGAATGAATAGATTATCCATCCTCTTCTATGACCTAGCCCCCAAATTGCTTTGCATAAACTATTAAAATATTCATGGCCACATGACTGTGTCCTTTAGTATATAATGGATCTGGAAATTTAGAGGCAAAAAGATATTATAAAATGACCTTTGTGTTATTTAATAGCATAGCCTCAGATGGCCATTTGAAGTTAAGTCAAAATGATATATAACTACTTTACTTAGTTTTATATTTGCAATAGCAAATTAATAATATTTGGGTGTAAAAGAAACACATTAAGCCTCCTTCAAATAAGCTTCTATACTCTTTTAATTCAGTTATAATGGAACGACTAATGTTAGCAATCAGAAGTCACTTTAGAATGATGTGTAAGTATCCTATCAGCAGCTCAAGGTCCTAAACTGATGGAAGTTCTCTAAATTCCCAAACCTTATAACCAAATGTTACTTAAAAGCCATTTCCTCAGAAATATATAATGAAGAACACAATGTAACAATAAAATGTTTATAACTATGTCTTAGTGCAACATTTTGATAAAGCAACAAGGTATTCTATAAATGAGTTATCTGAACTAAAAAAATTCAGTTGCATATGAATTTATCATGAACTCATATACATTATTATAAATGATTCATTCCAAATATTTCCTCTTTTCATTGAATCACTGTATATTTCAATTTTTAATTGTTATAAATTATTATCTAGATATACAAATATGTATATGCTGAATATTACTTGAACTTCCTTACAAGATGGAACTTGAAGATGTTCAATCAAAGAAATATGGAAACTATTCAAGTGTTACTTCTTTATATCTGGCTCTTGCATTGATTACACAATAAGTTAAAAAACACAAACAGAAACTCTAGTTGGAGGGTTATTTTTGTAATTTTATTTTAGTCACTGTGATTTATAATTTTGCAATTCTGTCAATGGTAGGGTTTTATGCTTATCATGTTCAAACACAATACTCTTAGTATACTGTGCACTTCACTCCACCATTATCTCAACGTCCCTCTTCCCCTCCTCATTTCTGCTTTAATACCTCCTGCACTTCATCCCCTCCATGTCTACTGCCATGGAAAATCCATTCAGAATTCAAGTTCTTAGATTCTATTGCTTTGGTATTTGATGCTTGCTTACTATGTTTCTTTTTAATCACATGTGAGGGAGATAATTCTGTATCTGTTTATCTCCTGCTGAGTGACGCCACTCAGGTTAATACCTTCCAGTTCTTACACTTAGCAGCAAATTGCATGATTTAATCTTTTATATAGCTGTGTTGTATTGTGTGTATGTAATAGTTTTATTATCCAGTCAATTGTTCTCATACACTTAACTTTTTCAGATATTGACTACAGTGAATATGTTATAATGAACTTAGGAGCACATATGTCTTTTTTGAATAGAGCTTTTGGGCCATTTGGGAAGACGCTCTAAAGTGTGATGCTGGGTTATATGGGAAATCACTTCTTAAGTTTTTAAATTTTTTATTATACCACAGTGAAACATACAATTACAAAGGTGTTCATAATTGGTTCTTGGTAATACAGTATACCAGCACCCATCCCTCCACCAGTGCCCCATTTCCACCACCAATGTACCCCACCCCCTCTCACCCACCCCCCATGCTGCCTTAATAGCAGGTACCCCAGTTTGCTCTCTTTCTCTGTCTCTCTCTGTCTCTGCATCTCTCTCCCTCTTATTTTACACATTGTGGCTAGCCCTGCAGGTATTTAGAGTTTATCACTTAAGTCTCTTTGTGTATATTCAATGGTGAGTTTTAATCTGTCATTACCATTTCCCACATTTAGTAAAACACTGGTATCTATTTATGTCGTATTAATGAATGCAGTCATTCTATATCTGTCCTTTTCCTTCTGACTAATTTCACTCAGCATGATAGTCTCCATGTCCATCCATTTGCAGGTGTTTAAATGAGTTCATTCCATTTTTCACAAAGCTTGAACCAATCAACAATTTTATCAGTAATAGATGAGAGTTCCTTTAGCCACATCCACACTAACACTGCTTATTTTCATTTTCTTTTATGATGTCAGCCAGTCTTACTGGTGGAGATTATATATCATGTCATTTGATTTATATTTTCCTGTTGATCAGTAATGTGGAGAATTTTTAAATATACCTGTTGACCATCTCAATATCTTCTCTGAGGAAGTTTTAGTTTATCTCATCTCCCATTTTTTGATGGTGTTGGTTGATTTTCTGTTGTTACATCTTATAAGTATGTTAAATATCTTGACAACTATTTGTCAGATGGGTGGTGGAAAACTTTCTCCCAGTATGTGAATTGTCTTTTGATTTTAGTCATCACTTCTTTGGCAGTAGAGAAACTTCTTAATTTGACATAATTCCATTTGTTTATATTTGCTTCTGGACAGTGGATTTGAATAATTGAAGATACTTCAGGATTCAAGATCAGGATTCAATGATGCCTCCTATTTTGCTTACTACAATTTGTGACTTCTCTTATGATTTTGAACTTTGTAATATATTTTGAATTGATTTTTTATGCATCGTGATATATAAGGTGTGAGTGCTTTATTTCTTTTTTTTTTACATATCTTTTGACCAGTTTTCCAGCACCATTTGCTGAAGAGGTCTTCACTGCTCTGCATAATGCTCTTAGCCTCTTTGTCAAAAAATTGGTTGACTTATACCTGACTATCTGTCTCTCACCCCTCAATTCTATTTCATTCTTGGAATCTTTTCTATTCTTGTATCATGCTGTCTAAATTACTCTAAATTTATAACCAATGTTGGGGAAAGAAGAACTCCCATCTTTTTTTTTCCTTTTTTTTCGATTTAATTTTATTTTATTATTTCCCCCCAAATATTATTACACCACTTCAGACATACAATTGAAAGATGCTCATGTAGAGTTTTGGTTCTACAGTGTTCCAACACCCATCCCTCCACCCAAATCCATCTCCCATCACCAATGTCCCCACCTCCCTCCCCCCCCCCTACCACACCTCAACTACTTGGCAGGTTCTGCATGTCATTTCTCTCCTCTTTATCTCTCCCTCCAGCCAAACTTTCATGCTCTTCGTGGAATGCAGTGCATTAAAAGACATCACTGTTTCCACTATTTTAATGGACTGCGCGCCCGCGACCTGGGCTCGAACTGGTTTTGCTCTGTTATTCCGGTCGTGAGGCAGTTTCCCAGCGTCCGGACAGCGAAAATGGTGGCTAGTATGATGGGCGAGTCTCATCGGCTGCTTCCGGGACCCCCAGAGGTGACGGGCCCACTCCCAAAACCAGTCTGCCCTCCTGGGGGTCCCATATTCAGCTGGGCCCGGGCGAGCCGAGTTCCAGCCGCCCCAGCCGCTTCTGAGCCTCTTCATGTTATGGCTGATGGCCCTAACTCCCATCTTTTTACTTCTTTTCTACCTAGGATTTTAATGGGGGGTGTTACTGCTTCATGTTAATATCAACAGTATTTGTTTCATTAAACAACTTCAGCATGGTAGCTCTATAGTCACTCTCTGAGAAGCTAAGGGACTAGTCAGTACTATTTGAACTCTCTGGGCTTTGCAATCATTATGCATGGTGAATTTTAATGCCAGCTGAAGTATGAGGGCGAGATCTCTGTAGTCTAGCATTTTGTCTCCTGATAGAGCTTTTTCAGGGATTCAGATGAATGTTGTTCTTTACCTTGCCTGCATATATCAAAGTTTTGCTGTTTCTGTTTAGTTGTTTTGAGTTCTGTGTATTAGCTACAGGGCAGCTTTCACTGTTTTTGACTCAGCTTCTCCTTTGTAATTTAAAGTCAGTGATTTCATACTGCTCTTTTTGGCGGGACTCCTTTCTGGTAGTATTCTCTTTGGTTGGACCCTCTTTGGTAGAAATCCTCTCTGGTGGGATCCTCTTTGGTGGGAGACTTGGACTCTCATGTATGGTCTAAGTTCTGACCAGAGCTAGAGTTCTTTCATTATATTGGATTGAGGTGGTAGAACTTTTGTACTATTAAAAGCCTTTTTTAAAAATATTTTATTATACCACCGTGAGATATGCAGTTACAAAGATGTTGATAATATGTTCATATTTGGGTTTCAGTCATACATTATTCCAGCACCCATCCCTCCACCAGTCCCCATTTCCCACCACCAATGTCCCCGATTCCCTCCCCCTCCCTAGCCTGCCTCTGTGGCAAGTTTCTTTGAAACTGCACCAGACTCATGAGTTTTCATCCATTCCTTGGTGGCCTCGGAGGTAGTAGAGAACTTCTGTCCTGAATCTGTTGGGGACCCCAGAGCCTCCCGACAAAACCCAATGGGAATAACTTTGTGACTGTGTATCTCATGGTGATTCACTTTCAAAAGTGGGGAGGGCAATAAAAGAAAGAAGGAAAAGAAAAAGAAGCAGAAATATTCCAGAAGGCTCTTAAATAGAATTAACCATCGTTCAGGAGGAACCCACAGCAAACATTCCACACTGCAACTGGTAAATCTCAGAAGAGGGTACATCAAGCTTTACTCTCCAGTGAAGGCAGCACTACAAAAAGAAGAATGAAACCTCATGTTACATTCTTGTTACCATTTCTTTTCTTGACACTCCCACCCAACTGTGAATGTCACAGGGCATTCACATTCCTATTAATATCTTTTATATATACAGTTCGGAGACACAGATACATGGGGCAGAGATGTTACTGGCTCTCCCTGTGCTCAGCTGATCATGATGCATCTGGGAGGGAAGGTGAGTTCTAGTCCTGGCCTGCCATACCAATAGAGCCTCTCAAGAAGCAAGAGGAACCCCCATATCATGAGGGCTGCCATTTTCAGCATCCAGACTCTCCAGCTCATCAGAGCTCCACCCAAGAGAAAGCTGATCTTTCCCCATTGCGGTTCATCAGTAAATGCATGAGCTGAGAGCCTACTACTGAGAGCATACTACCCCCACGGCAGAGCCTGGCAAGCTACCTGTGTTGTATTTGATATGCCAAATACCAATAGCAATTATAGACCTCATTCCTATGACCTGAAGGAATGGTTTGAGGCTCTTCATGTTCCTGGTGCAAGCAGATGCCAGTGGGCTACACTAGCATGCGACCAGAATTATGGAGATGTTACTGGTGCCTGCTTGAGCAAATTGATGAACAACGGAAAGACAAGTGATACAAGTGATTTCATACTATCACTACTGTCTTGTATATTTTTCTGTGATTCAGGTGGAATGAGCTAGGAATGAGTTACTATTAGCATGATGAGCCTGGGGGCAGCTTGTCCCATGCAGAGTCTGTGGATTCATGGATAAGGCACACATGTGTAGTTTGTAAAGTGTCAACCACGAGTATGGCTGCATAGTTATGGAAAACACAGGAGACCATAATTCAGTCTGGATAATCATATTAATCACATGCCTGCATGGAAACCAGAATCCAGGTATGGAAATGGTGCCCTGTTCCAAGAAAAAGTTGAAAAGGAAGGCAAACCTTTGACCTTGATGGTCATAGTCCTTCCTGGTGTGGTCTTGCTCGTCTGGAAGGCAGAGAGTGATGGGCTGTTTTGAGTTCTTTATTTAAATTCATTTAATTTTATTCTTATATTCATTCATAACATTGCTTAGGAACCAATCGAATGACAGAATTGAGTAAAATTGTAGTCATATTATGTTACAGTAATTTGAGTTTATAAGACTCGGTAAATCATTTAGTCTGACTTCTCATTTTATAGTGAGAAAGTATAATCAAGAAATGGTGACATTTATATAAGAGCATTGAAAATTTAATGTTGTAGTTTTTAAGTCTGGTGCTACTCCTACAGAACTTAACTGTTTTACCATTCCTACTTGAAAATTTATTCAAGTGTCTATAGTGCTTTGTGACTCTAAAACCACGAGTGGGACTTCCACATACTTGGGTCTCCCAAAGAGGAATCTAAAGAGCTATGCTTGGAATATCATGCCACTCAAGTGAAAGAAGGAATCCGGAGCTCCGACCTCCATCACTGTTCCAGAGTCAGGGACGCTGTCTTGTTTGCCAAGCCATTGAAAATCAGATGGGCTGGACATGTAATGTGATTTGGAGACAATCGCTGGACTAGAGCTGTTACCTACTGGATTCCATGGGATGTCAAAAGATCACATGTCCGCCCACCTACAAAATGGTCAGACTTCTTCGTCAAGACCCTGAATGAACGGTTTGAGGTTCTTCGTATTCCAAAAGCAACCAGATGCCTTTGGACTACACAGGCACATAATAGGGTCAAATGGAAATGTTACTGGTGCCCGCTCGAGCAAATCGATGAATAACTGGATGTCAAGTGATCAAGTGATCAAGTCTATAGTGTTAAACAGAATACTTCTCTATGAGAATGGGCATAATTTTAAAGACTGGGTTGTGTAAATAGAAAAAATAATAAATGAACATTTCTATATTAGACTTCATTTTAATTATGTGGTTGTATCAAACTATAGTTACTTAACAGATTCAATTATTTGTTGTAGTTAGTCAAATCTTAAAGTATGAACACAAAATCTGTAATATTTTTTATTTTAAAGCCTAGCTGCCTTTTGATTTATTTCACTATATTGGAAAAATATTATAAAGTTAGATCTAGTCTATGAAAGTTATATTTGATTTTTTAAAAAAGTTCTTTAAAGGTTTATTTTATCATTTTAATTTTAATGTTCAAAGCAGTAGGTAAAGTGATCAGGTACAATAGCTGCATTAATAATTTGTTTAGAAAAAGACCATGTTGTGTTGTTTTTGGAGCACACCTGGTTATGTTCAGGGCTTACTCCAGGCTCTGCTCTCAGGAATTACTTCTGGTTGTGCTCTGGCTACCATGTGTAATGATGCTGGGAATTGAATTCGGTTGGCCACATGCAAGGCAAGTGCCCACCTGCTATACTAAGTTACTAGCTCCAAAATTTTATTTTCTGATAGAGAATAAAAAAGTCACACCATTTCTAGTTCTAAAATTCTAATTCATTCCTAATTTATTAATAACAGTGCTAAATGAAATACAAAAAACTTACATTCTTAGAATATAGATGCTGTACCTCTAATTAGAAGTTAAGAATGAAACTAGGGGAAAATGAACTGTTTAAAGGACAGTTAGCACCAATTAACTTATGATTCAAATTTTCTTTATTTTTTAAATATAAAACTACATCCAGCTACACTCGCAGGTCTAAATCCTGACTCTCTCCTTTTTTTCCGTTTTGTTTTTGGGTTACAACCAGAAATGCTCAGGGCTTACTCCTGGCTCTGCACTCAGGAATTACTCCTGGTGGTGCTCAGGGTACCATATGGGATGCCAGGGACTGAACCCTGGTCGGCCATGTGCAAGGCAAACTTCCTACCCACTGTGCTATCACTCTGGTTACTGAATCCTAGATCAGGAGTTCCAAACCCTATACTACTGTGCTCAGAGGGCCACATGATATGGGAATCGAATTCAGGGTCTCATAAATTCTATGCATGGGCACTACAGCTTAAGTATCTCTCCAGCCACCAGAACTATCTTCTTTTTTTGAGGCTAGACTATTTTTAATATATGCTACCTTGTGCTGCCAGTAAATTATATCATCAACATTCTTACAGATTAATTTAGTATACTGAATTTATTTTGAATATAATTTATATTATACTATTCTTAAACCTGAAGACATCAATATTACATAACATATTTTCCTCTTTTCAAAGCTTCATAAATATATTACGCATGAAATTTGTTGAGTGGTTTAGTACCATAGTCTGTGCTTTCCCAATTGTGTAATAGACATTTATGATAAATACAGTGAAATGAATTACTCCATTCTTTCTACTCTTATGATTTTTAAAAAATCAATAAGTATTCTTTAAGAATTCCTGATTTATTCTCAAATCATATTTTATAAAATAATTATAATTAATAATTGGGAATATACAATTATCAAGTGGTGAATTACCCCTATAACTTTTATTAAGTCACAAAATTTATAATATAAAATAGTTTAAGAATATGCTCAAGGGAAAAGAGTAAGATTTATGACATTAGGCAAATGAAATGTAGAGAGAGATAACTCTAAATTTCAATCAGCTTTTATTTACAGGTGGCTTGATAATTTTCATCCACAATAAATAACTTTACCCCAAAGCATACATTTACAGGATCAATCTTCTGAGAAATGAAATATGACCAACCTTAACAACAAAGAAATATTAAATGCTTGCAGTCCCTTCTAACTTTTAAAAATTCTTTAATATTTAGTTATGAGCCCATCACAGCCCGGATCATCGACACCCACCCTGCCTCAGTTTCTTCCTCAATCCGGCCCAGGTATGCTGGTCCAGAGACTCTCGGACATGGGGCAGAGCGGTTCCTTGCTCTCCCTGTGCCCAGCCGTTCATGAGGCAGTCGGGAGGCATGGTGGGTTCCAGCCTTGGCCCACCACCCCGGCAGAACCTCACAACAAGCCAGACGACCCCCCCCACCCCACTCCATGGGCACCGCCATTTTCCACATTGGACTTCCCTCTCATCAGAACTCCACCCAGCCGACCAGCCCATCACAGCCCGGCTCGCATGCGCTGCGTCCGTGTTCATCAATAAAGGCTTTATTTGGAGGTGTTTATAGAGTATGCCTCCTGCACTGCAAGCCTAGCAAGCTGCTTGTGTTGTATTTGATATGCCAAATGCCAGTAACAATTATATTAGATCATTCTCATGACCTAATATAATGGTTTGAGGCTCTTTATGTTCCTGTACCAAGCCGATGCCCTTGGCTCTACAGCATGTGACAGGACATATTGAGATATTACTGGTGCCCGCTCTAGCAAATAGATGATTAATGGGAAGATCGTGATCGTGATTTAGTTATGAGCTTTTTTGGACCTAAGGAAAAAGTACTCTCATAAATGTTAGCAACTAAGATGCCCTTAAAGATGTTTGAATCTTCAAGACATTATTTCTTAAGGGGAATATTCTCATTATGTAGTTCTAGGGCTGGAAGTAAGAGTAGAAAAGTAAAGTGCAGAGATTAGGATAATTTTCTTACCATCAAAATCTAAATATCTTTTGAAATCAATTTTCAAATAAGAGCAGCAAACCTTGTAGCTGCTCTTTAATCAGGCCAAAATTTTAGCTTGAAAATGTTAGACTCAGTGAAACTCAGTTTGTACAAAATTCCCCCTAATGTCCTATGAATAGTATAGTCCCACAAAGAAAACCAGAAAGGTCATGCTAAATTACACAACCCACGCTGTTCCATATATCTATTGCACCTTGCATCTCTGTCTTGTTGCGCCTGCTTGTAATTTTCTGAACTTTACTAAACTTTACCACCTACTGAGTATTTAATTCTAATCAATACAGCAAATATTACATAGTTTGACCTTCAGCAAGCTGTAGAAGTGCTAAAGAGCAAAAGAGTTTAGAGGAAATAAAATACAACCATGATGGGTGCTGGAACATTGTATGACCGAAACCCAAATATGAACATCTTATGAACATCTTTGTAACTGTATATCTCATGGTAGTACAATAAAATATTAAAAAAATAAAATACTACCATGTTTTATAAATCTCAGGAATAAATATAGTTTTACTCTTATTTTAACTGAGGAAAGTAGTGAATGAAAACTGTAAAAACAAATTCAGTTTGAATTTTGAAAAATTTATAATCTTAACCCAGAATTGTCCCTTAAGTCAGTGTTTCATAAAATCTGTATTCTCAGACCAGATATAAACATGATATGATTTTACCAGGGCTTCTTTTATGAAAGAGGGAAAGAACAATTTTCTGTCATTTCAGAGCTAGAGGAAAACTGGAAAGGAAATGGCAGGGTTTTGTTTCCTTTCAATCTTTAAATACTGCCTTAGACCAAATCTTTCATATAACACCTAGAAAGAATGTGTGAGGAAATGTCTAATTTGCGGTCTCATGAACTTCATTATTCTGAAAACATTTTATAGCTGTGACCTTTACTAAAGAAAGGAAATTGAGATTTAAGATGGGGGGAGTAAATAAGAAATGGAAAGGCAGGGGAGGTCTTGTTGGTGAAAAACAGCTAAATTTCGAGATACCAACTCTCAGAGGCTAACTGCCTCAATTCCTCACCTTTCCTTTCTCTTTTACACATAGCAAATTTTAGTTTTCTCATCCCACCACTGTTGAAACTAGCTTACAGAAACTCAAAAATTAGTTCTTTCAGATTTTGGAGGTACTGATTTTTAGGGTCTAGAGTAGAATGGGGCCATACCTGGCAATGCCCTGGGCTTCCTCCTGGCTCTGTGCTTATGGATCTCTCCTGGTAGTGTTCAAGGAGAGAACTTGGTACCAAGAATCAAAGCAATCATGTGTAAAGCAAATACTTTAATCCCTGTACAATCTTTCTGGTTCTGTGTCTCTTCAGTTTTTTAGGTGAGTTGAAGTTAAATTACTACTCTTTTCAAATTGATATGCATATTTTAGGACTAATCCATAATGTTAGGCAAAAAAATGATTTCTCTTTAAAGGACTTTTAGCCATCAATAGGCAACTGGGCAAAGATGTGATATTTGGAATGTCATAAAGCAATAAAAAATATTATATTTAAAATCCTTATTGTTCCACCTTTTAAAAAATGGTAACATGAAGGCATATAAAATATGTTTTTATTTCATTGCCCTTTGTACTATCTATTAAGTATGGTAAAGACTGGTAATAAAGTAAAAAATAAAGTTTCAGACTATGGCTGCTTCTATTTAATGAAAAGATTTTAAAATCTATATAGAGTCAATTCACTTTCTTGCACTGTAAAAATATTTTCTCTAATTTTTCTTGCTAATAGTAAAAGAATGAAAATTTTGATTTCCTGTGTCAGCTCTGTGTTGGAACTTAGACATGTATACATACATTGCTTTTCACTTGAATTATTTTTTTAAAGTGCATTCTTTCAAGTTATATGATATCACAAAACAAAAGTTTTAGAGAGATAGAAAATAGGAAGTTTTGGGGCCGGAGTGATAGTCCAGTGGGTAGGGTGTTTGCCTTTCATGCAGCCGACCCAGGATGGATCCCTGTCATAACATATGGTCTCCAAAGCACTGCCAGGAGTAATTCCTGGGTGCAGAGCCAGGAGTAACCCCTGAGCGTCACCAGGTGTGACCCAAAAAGCGAAAGAAAGAAAGAAAGAAAGAAAGAAAGAAAGAAAGAAAGAAAGAAAGAAAGAAAGAAAGAAAGAAAGAAAGAAAGAAAGAAAGAAAGAAAGAAAGAAAGAAAGAAAGAAAGAAAGAAAGAAAGAAAGAAAGAAAGAAAGAAAGAAAGAAAGAAAGAAAGAAAGAAAGAAAGAAAGAAAGAAGAAAGAAGGAAGGGAGGGAGGGGGGGAGGGAGGGAGTGAGAGAGAGAGAGAGAGAGAGAGAGAGAAAGAAAGAAAGAAAGAAAGAAAGAAAGAAAGAAAGAAAGAAAGAAAGAAAGAAAGAAAGAAAGAAAGAAAGAAAGAAAGAAAGAAAGAAAGAAAGAAAGAAAGAAAGAAAGAAAGAAGGAAGAAAGAAAAAGAAAGAAAGAAAGAAAGAAAGAAAGAAAGAAAGAAAGAAAGAAAGAAAAGAAAAAGAAAATTGGAAGTTTTGGAAGATCTCAAAATTCTTTCTTTCCCTTAGGATATTGGATTGACCAATAGAGTAAGTATGATATTTCCAACACTTTTCATTAATTACTTTTAATTTGTGAAGTACTGTGTGAGTAGGTCTTTTAAAAATCTGTGTTTAAAGAACAAGAATCTGTATTTTCCCCAAGCATTCCGTTTGTGATTTCATTGTGGCTCTCTTTCTACATTCCCTACTATCCTTGGACCCTCACCCCATACTTCTCTTGGTTGTTGTGATTATGTAGAGGTCACAAACTTAGTTGTGGTGCTAACTGGTAATGATGCTTTTCAGGGTGGCATGAAGTACCCAAACACACTCACTTCTGGTGCTCCAGAGACTATTTTGTTATGACTTGGTGATCATGAATGAGAATACTACATGCTGGACCACGCTGGACAGTTTATGTGGTTCAAGGGATGAACAGCATGGCCTCTTGCAGGTGCTCTAACATGGAATTCTTCTGGGTCCCTTATCAGAAATTTTGTTATCTGGTTTCCAAAATGATATATTCCATTTGTCCAACTTTTTTGGTCTTTCGTATTCAACGTTGATTTAAATATTTCTCAAAAGTGACCTTGAGCAAAAAAAGACAAAAGGCTTCTAAAGTATAGACTAAAAGCAGATGCACTAGAACATAATAACTCTTATTTTTGTTTCATAGAAGATGATGTAATGGTAAATATGTTATGCATCTGACTGGGAGGATTTAAGATCACTAGCTCACTAGACATCCCGTTGTTCATCGATTTTCTCAAGCGGGCACCAGTAACATTTCCATTGGACCCTATCACGTGCCAGTGTAGTCCAACGGCATCTGGTTGTTTCCGGAATACAAAGAGCCTCAAACCGTTCATTCAGGGTCTTGACAAAGAAGTCTGACCATCTTGTAGGTGGGCGGCCACGTGATCTTTTGACATCCCATGGGATCCAGTCAGTAATGGCTCTAGTCCAGCGGTTGTCTCCAAATCACATTACATGTCTAGCCCATCTGATTTCCGATGCCTTGGCAAATGAGACAGCGTCCCTGATTCTGGAATAGCCACGGAGGTCAGAACTCCAGATTCCTTCTTTCACTTGAGTGAGGCTTGATATTCCAGGCATAGCTCTTTCGATGCCTCTCTGGGAGACCCGAATAGTGTTCTCATCCTGCTTTGGTAGGGCCCAGGTCTCTGAAGTATATGTCAATGCAAGGAGAACAGTGGAGTTGAAGAGATGTGCCTGGAGCCAGAGGTTCTTTGTCTTTTTCGCTATTTCTTCGATGCTTTTGAAGGCAATCCATGCTGCTCTCTTCCTCCTGCGCAGCTCAGGTTTTAGGTCGTTCATCATGTTGACTTCTCGACCTAAGTACACATAACTGCTGCATTCAGAGATGTTTGTTCCATTGAAAGTGCATTGGGCCTCTGGAACTAGTTCATTTTTCATGAACATAGTTTTGTTGAGATTCTGCTGTAGACCTATCTTTCCACATTCTTCGTCAAAGTCGGCCAGCATTTGTGCCACTTGGCTAATGTTTGGTGTTATTAGAACGATGTCATCAGCAAAGCGGCGGTGGTGTAGTTGCCGACCGTCTATCTTTACTCCCATTCCTTCCCATTCTAATTGTCGCATGATGTTCTCGAGGGTGGCGCTGAAGATTTTTGGTGCCAACGTGGGAGGATTTAAGATGACTTATATTTGTCAAACCCTGAGAAAGGCAACTATTATGTCTTATCAATGATTATGAAAAAAATGGGCAGGAGTGATAGCACAGCAGGGTAGGGCGTTTGCTTTAAATGTGGCCAACCTGGGTTCAATCTCTGATATCCCATATGGTCCCCTGATCAGAGCCAGGAGTAATTCCTCAGCGAACAGCCAGGAGTAACACCTGAGTATTGCCGTGTGTGACCCAAAAAGCAAAAAATAATAATAATTATGAATAAAATTAGATCTGCTTATTTAATAAAACATTTTGCTGCCATACTCACACAATGAGGTGACTGATAGCTTATTTTTAGTTGACATTCATATACAAAAGTTGATATGTATTTTTAATAAATAAATATTATATATTCAAAGTGATAAGTCCTTCAAGTTTTCATAAGCATTTTAGACTTATTCCATAGATTGATTTTTGATATATTTTCCTCATTGACTATGAAGTGGAATATAAATTGATTAACACCTAAACTTTTTCAAAACTTTGGTGAGATAGTCTCAATAAATAAACCTTTCAAAAATAATAAATCCTTCATTAACTCTGTAAAGATGACAGCTGTGTCCATAATTCTTTGAGTACCTCAGAAATGTTTTTGCAATGCAACAAAAGGTCAGACAGAGAGCTCATTTTTAATAGGCTATTTCTTTAACCATGTTTCTCTCAAAAAGTTTATATTAAAATGCAGCATACCTACTTCTTCCACTCTAGATATTAATTATTTTGACAAGCAATGGGGAAATGCCAAGAATATGAGAACTGATGAAAACAAAAGCAATGATGTTTCCAAGGATGCACCTGACAGCTCTTAGGGGATATAGAGAAATGAGATCAGAATTACAAAGAAGACTTCAAGTGTTTTAGCAATATGCTAAAGTAATTTAAAGTTTCAAAAATTCATCAGATTTATCCTGAGTATAGATCCTTTCTGAATATGCAGTAACTCTTTTATAAATTTTAAGGCAGTAAAATATATATTATTTAACTTTATACTATGATAAATATATTTATTATAGATTTATATGCTTAGTTTTATATGTATCTGTGTCTTGATCTTATTCTATAGTCTAATTCTCTGAATTACTAAACCCTTGGCTTGAAGAGTTTTATTAATAACAGTTTTTCTTTATCATTCAGTTAATTTTTATGATAAATGTTTTTATTTGGTAACTTTTATATATTAATAAAATATTTGTTTTTAGAAGAGTAATATTTGGAACAAATTTCTATTACAGGAAAACTGGTGTTCAGAGATAACTGATATTGTAATCAAAACAAATAATACTAAGACTTTAAAAGATATCAAAAGGGTTATCCCCAAGGATTCTTGAGGATAACTTTGTTTATAAATTACAATGATATTTTCCATCTATTTTCCATTATCCTGAGTTTGAAGATGTAGCTGATTTTACAACCATTTTAGTAATTATTATTGCAGAGATATTGAATTTTATTGAGATATTAAGCATAATCTGTTTTAACATTTCATAAAAAATTCATGTGGCCTGGATGAATAAAACACACTATACTGAGTCTTTTTAAAATATTATTTTAAAATTATACAGCTCTAACAAGCTTCAGGTGTGCATCATTAGAAATTAACATCTGGAAGTATTAAATTAAGTCTACTGCTAAAAGTTTGATCCTATCTTTCAACATAAAATTTATCCATTTTACCCAATTTACCCACTCTAGTGATAAATATGAACCCCCTTCTCTTCTGGTATCTGCTAATTTGATCTTAAATGCTAAAGCATTTTACTTCTTTTTAAAGTGCTATTTATGAGTGAGATATATGGCATATGTATTTATCTGACATCTTTCACTAGCATGAAATAGAACCTTCTAATTTTATTCATGCTGCAAGAACAGAATTTCATCTTTAAATTTTCTTTTTTTTTAATTGCTGGGAACCACTTAGTTGTTATATCAGACCTTTAAAAGCAGGGGCAGTGGGACCAGGGAAGTTGTCCATTGATAGAATGCCAGACCTGCAGGGGTAAGTGACAGTTGGATCGCCAGCATTCCTCCACATCATCAAGTAGGCTTAATGCTACTGCTGCTATGATCTCTGTTGTCACAGGATAGGCTGTGGAGCACCAATATCAAGCATGCAGCCCCTAGCTATCAAAATGGCAGCAAGAAGGAAATGTTTGGGAGAAATTGAAAAGAGAAATATATTAGCTCATTGAACAAAGAAAGGAGTATTATTAATTACCAGTACATCTTATTTTTCCAGGTAGGATGTTTTTCATGTACCAAGAATTCTTTTCCTAGAGATGAGTGGGAATAGCTACAGAAGTGACAGGAAAGCAGAAAGTTTAAACTACCAGAGCAACACATAGAAGTACTAACCATCAATTCAATTCTGTTTCAGAACTGAGTCCTTCCTCCTTTTGTGTAGTATGTACTTATTCTCATTCATTAGGACAATATTAACTTAACCCCTGGTCCATCTCCTTCAGTTGTAACACCAGAAGATAAGGCTAGTTTCTTTTCCCATTTCTCTAGAGATTGTTTTTAAAAGCATGGACCTGGGATAGTAGTATAGCAGGTAGGGCAGAATGATGCTATAGTAGGTAGGAAAATTGCCTGATTTGCAGCCAATCTGGGTTTAATACCTTGCACCACATATGGTATTTGAAGCATAGTCAGAAGTGATCCCTGAGCATAGAGCCAGGAGTAAACCTTGAGCATCTCCGGGTTTGCCCCTCAAACAAAATAACAATGACAAAAAAATAAAGAAAAAGGAAAAAAAAGGAGATATTAACCTAACTGTAGATTAAGCTATTTTCTTTGTTATGGATAAAATGTTTGAGTATTACTGTTGATCTTAGCATTTTGTGTTTCTGTAATATATACCAGAATGATTTAATTCTAAGTTTCAGAAAAGGAAATTCCAAGTCAAATTGTATATAACATAACTTAGTTTTTCATTTCCCCAAAGTGAAATCAAATGACTGTTTTTCTTGGAAGAAATTATTAAATGCTTACTAACTACAAGTTCTTTACTGTGCAAAAGTCTTTATTAACATACACCAAAATATTATTGTAACTTTTGTACAAGGAAATTTATATACAATTAAAGCATTTTGGGTAGAAGTTACATATTTATGTTTGTAGAAATTTGTGATGACATAATATTTTCTGAAGAGGACTGGAAAATTTTCATTTAAATGTTTCAAGTTTAAATTTTATACTTTTTTTGATAGATAAGGTGAGGGAAGATATCTTCAGGAAAATGAAAAGTTGTGAAAGCCCAGTAGCTATTGAGATATTGTAAGGGTTAGTTTCCCTGGCCTTGGTTTGATTCCAAGCACTCTATCACCTGGTGTAGTCATGGAAACTATAGGACATTGATGGATATGGCTCCACTAGCCCCCAAGCATTGTTGAGGTGACCCTGGAACACAAGCAGCTCTGCATCCTCAGGAACTTGCATTGAACTGTTAGCCAGGTTGGCAGAGATTGGCCAGGAGTGGGATCTAGACTCTCTAAATGTGCTCAACCACTTCGGACCCTCCTCTCAAAAAAGTAGAAAAAATATGTAACATTGTATCTTTTTCAGAAATAAGATAGTATAATAAGCGCAGGCGGATCACAAATAGGTATCCAGAGAGGCAATTTATGATCAAATCATGGTTCAAGAATCTTAGAAAATGAAAAGTCATTGATGGGTGTTAAGCATAGGCTATATTTCACTCACTTCATTTCACTTAGACTTCATATAGCCTTTATCAGGTTATATTTAAATTTTAGAAATATTAATTTGTGGCAGTGATGAAAACAAAGTAGAGAGAAAAAGGTGAGAGAAAATCAGTTATAAAGTAAATATTTAAATATAGTCAAGCAGTCACAGGAGATTAAAATTAGTTCACTGAGAAAGGCTTTCAGGTAAAGGTTAACCAAGTAAGATTTGAGAATCGAAGTCAAAAGGAATAATATAAGGATCATTGGGGTCCCAGAAGGACAAGAAGAGCAATTGCATTTGAGTCTAAGCATGTCTGCCACATTTCTTCCTTGGGACATAGCGAGATTGGTATGATTATCCAGTTAGAAAAACACAAGTGAGGGTCCGAGCAATAGCCCAGCCGGTAGGGTGTTTGCCATTCACACGGCCAGCCCATGTCGGCCTGGGTTCCATCCCCAGCATCCCATATGGTCCCCCAAGCACCGCCGGGAGTAATTCCTGAGTGCAGAGCCAGGAGAAACCCCTGAGCATTGCCGGGTGTGACCCAAAAAGCAAAAAAAAGAAAAAACAAACAAACAAACAAACATGTGTTGGGGAACGCTGCCGGGGTCCCCAACAGTGCTGGGAAGCAAGTTCCCTTCTACCTCCGAAGTCAGCTGGAATGGATGAAGACTCAGGAATCCGATGCAGTTTTAAAAGGCTTTACTTATCACAGGTTCACGCATACAAATCAGCAATAGGAAAAAGCCTGTGCTTAGGATTCCCGGCTAGAACCCCAGACACGTGTAGGCTAAGATGGCAGCCACCACGTTTAAAGGCTCTGTAAAGAGGAGAAAGACAAGACTCCCAAGAAGAGTGCAAGCCCCAAAAAGAGCCCAAAAAAAGAGAGAGGAAGTAGGCTGGTTTTATGCCCCTGCAACTCAGATCTCCCACTATTATTGGAAGCAGGAAGGGTCAAATGCCTTTAGGTAATTTCTCCCAGAACCTCACCTAGACCCTATTATATGCTAATGTTTTGAGCCAAGATCTGCCTGGAAATGCCTTTATAGGGTAGAGAAGGGGGTTTCTGAGATGGCTTGTCTCTGTACCAAAGACTAATACTAATATTAGTATTAGCCAGTTAAATATTTCTCCAAGCCTTCACAAGAGTCTCGTCTACTTAATGGTAGTTTTGTATTTTAATTGCCTTTGAGTTAACAGGGGAGTCGTGCTTGCTTGCTTGGAGGCAAAACAGCATTTCTCTCTGGTCTAATTACTTAGAGATCCAACGTGGCCAGGCAAATATGTTGGTAAGATCTAGCTAGTCCCACGATAATTGTGGTAGCATGAGCGAATATTTATACCAGTAGTACAGAATACATGGTCAAATAAACTGCCACATTTAGACTGCCCTCTTATCTATGAAGTGATTTGCAGGAGGCAATCCAGAGCAGATGCAGAGGCTCTTAGAGGAGTCCTGCAACACACATGTGAATATATTTTAGAAGAATAGAAGGTTCAGTTTTGACATGCTGAATTTTAGATGACTGTGAGATAAATAGCTTATGTATCTATCACACAGGTGATTATTGTTCCTAAGGTTAGAAAACAATCTAGTTGCTTTGTTAGATATTGAATACATATTTGTTATTAAAATACATGTTAACAAAATTTGTGCAGATAATCTTTCAAGAGGATTCAGAGAGCTGAAAACAGAACAATATTTATAATGGTAAAGTCTGTCTTTATCATTTTCACTATTTTATTTCAAGAACACAATTTATCACCAAATTTATAGTGATATTTTAATATATGCTTGATTAGGTAAAAAAAGTTGAAAAGAGTCAGCAAAAGGAATGATGGGAACAGTGAGAAGGAAATGCAGACAAATGGGGGGGCAAACAAGATGTGATGTGTTGGGGTACGTTGGGTGCACCAATAAAATCTGGGAGTAGGGATTCCCTTTCTGCCCACCCAGGGACTCCAGATGTTGGGGAGCTTCTGGAGCCCACAACAATACCAGGAAACAAGTTCCCTTCTACTTTCAAAACCAGTGGGGAATGGATGAGAACTCAGGAATCCAGTGCAATTTTAAAAGTCTTTACTCTCACAGGTTCTGGTATACAAATCAGCAATAGGAAAACCCTGGACTTTGGGTTCTTGGCTGGGCCTCTGCTATGTGAAGGTTTAGAATTCAAGGCCAAGATTGCTGCTACCACGTGTTAAGGTCCAACAGGGAAGAGAACAGGGAGGAGAGCAGAGAAAGAAGGCGAAAAGGCAAAAGGCAAAGAGGGCCCAAGAGAAAGAGCCATACAGTTTTTATAGCTTTTCAATTCAGACCACCCACTCCAATGAGAAGCAGTTGGGCTCAATTCCCATCAGGTAACTTCTCCCAAGACCTCACCTAGTTCTTTTGAGTTCTAAATGTTGCCCAGTCAAAGCTGCAAGATCTTGGTAGATGGGGGAGGTTGCATTTGAGATGAACTGTATCTCAGAATATAAAGGCATGCATCTGTAACAATGGATATTCTACAACCCAGGTGTATATTTCTCTAAGTCTTTACAAGAGTCTCATCATCATAGTTGTTTTGTATATTAGCCTATAGATATTAGAATGCCATGTGTGCCTGCTTGGAGGCAAACAACATTTCTCTATGGTCTATTTACTTAGAGAAACATGACCAGGTAAATATACTGGTGAAATCTAGCTAGTTCCACTATGATTGTGGCAGCATGTGAGAAAATATTAATACCAGCTAACATAGAGTACATGGTAAGATATACTGCCACATATCAAACTGTCTTCCTATCTACAAAGTGGCCTGCTGGAGGTAACACCAGGCCAGATGCAGAGGCTCTGGGCAACAATGTACAGCAACAGTGATGCAAAACCAGACAGGAGAAATTCACGAAATATGGTCAGCAATGCTTCATGCTACAATATGATTATACAAAAGAGAAATCTCAATTTATTAAATGTATTTTTCTCCCTAGAAACCAGATGCATGTTTTAAATTTTTATTTAGCACTCTATAAGATCATAGAAGTGAAAAGACTCAGACTAGGCTTTTGTTGGGTGAATTTCTTTTTACTCAACCTTAAATTTCCTTTATAACTCTCCAAAGTATATATTTTTCAGAAAAAACAAATGTACATTAAATGTGAGTGTCAAGGAGCAAAATGATGTTTTGTTGAACGTAGGTTAAATTATATAATCAATAATAAGATTTATAGAAGCAAATGTAATCTGGGACTCTAGTGTAAGACAAGAGTGTTTTATTTAGCATGTTATAATCTCATGAATGCCATATTTTACAGGAAGGCAACTAAGTGTTTTTTTAAGATAGGAAAACAAACTAAAATATCTTGGACACAATGACTTAATGTAAAGTAACTTAAGATTTCTTTAAGTAAAATAAGAAACTAATTCTGAAGTATGGTGTTTTTGTCATTCTTTCAGTACTTTCAATGCTGTTCTAGGTCATAGAGACAAAAAATAGAGTCATCTTACCTGTTGCCCTCTTTCACTTTGCAGCTATAGGTGACATGAAACTTTTATGATTGAACTAAAGAAGGAGTACAGTAGGTAAGATGTTTACCTTGCATGTCTGACCCAGGTTTGATTCCTGGCACTGTAAGGTATAGAGTTAGGAGTAAGTCTTGAGTACAACTTTGAGAGCAGCCTGGTATGGCCCCCAAATCAAAACTAAATTAATAGAATTTGAAAATTATGTGACTAAGAAAACATTGCCCATATGGCACACCTGCAAGGTACCTGTGTCATATTTGATATGCCAAAAAGAGTAACAATAATAGACCTCATTACCAGGACCTGTACAAATCGTTTGGGGGTTCTTCATGTTCCTGGAGCAGAGGCCCTTGGACTATACTATCATGCGACAGGGACAAATGGGGATGTTATTGGTGCCCATTTGAGAAAATCAATGAACAATGGGAAGACAAGTGATACAAGTGAAGAAAACATTAGTAAATTAGATGCATCTTCTGGACAAAAGCTCAAAGATACTTTATTATTTTTTTTTGTTGTTTTTTTTTTTTGCTTTTTTTGGGTCACATCCCACAATGCTCAGGGGGTTATTCCTGGCTCTGCACTCAGGAATCACTCCTGGCGGTGCTCGGGGACCATATGGGATGCCGGGATTGAACCCAGGCAGCACATGGCCGGCTTCAAGGTACGCCCTACCCGCTGGGCTATCACTCCGGCCCCGCTTTATTCATGTATAATATGACATATTGTTGGGGCCGAGCGATAGCCCAGCGGGAGGTGTTTGCCTAGCATGCGGCCAACCTGTGCCTGCCTGGGTTCGATCCCTGGCATCCCATATAGTTCCCCAAGCACTGCCAGGAGTAATTCCTGAGTGCAGAGCCAGGAGTAACCTATGAGCATCGCGGGTATGACCCAAAAAAAAAATGGCATATTGTTATGCAATATGTAAACAAAAATTAGGATATACACTTACATAACAATAAAATATGTGTTTTGAATCTTAAATAAATAATCTAAAACTTCCTTGAAAAATGGCTATTTGAAGAATTAAAGAATTAATTGTGAGTTAGCTCAGAAAATTAGGAGTGCAAAGACTAGAAATATTTTATAATAGAACAGCAAAATCTATGAGAGTAGTCAGCAAACCGTGACTTAGGAGCATTAGAAGCAGATTGTTTTATTCGTTGGTTCAGGGATAAGAAAGGAATATGGTCCATGGAATGAGGAGATAACGAAGAGAGCCTCAGGACCACGTTAGTGAATTTGGTCATCCCCTTTTTATGATATCATTGTAAACAGAAATGTGAAGAGAAAAAGATAATTCTTTTTTTAATAACTGTCATTAAGTAAGGTGGTTTATAATGGTCTTGCTATGCTTTGGTGTATAATCACCACCACCGCCAAAGTGAAACCAAAACTTCTACCACAGTCCTGTTATCATTTCTAGTTCAGTCTGTACCTTTAGCCCTGCCTGTCCCCACATTGGAAACTTTAGTTCTGTTGTCAGTGTTCAATAGTATATTTTGATGAACCGTTGTTCCTTCCCTTCTTTTTTCTGCTTTTTGCCCACACCCTGCAGTGCTCAGGGTTGCCTTCTGTCTCTGCTTTCAGGGATCATCCTTGGCAGGACTGTGACAATACAGTTTCTATGAACAAATCTGGCTCATCCACATGCAAGCCTAGTGTCCTGCCAACATTGCTGCCTCTCCTGCCTGCATTTCCTTTTTCCATTTCTTCATAAACTACCTATGAGTGAGAACATCTGGCATTTTTTCTTGTTCTTTTGCCTTATTTCACTTGAGATAACCCTCTCTAATTCCATCTCTGTTGTATAAAAATTCAGAATTTTATTTTTTCTTATAACTTAGCTATATTCAATTTCGTATATATACCACAATTTATGTGCCACTCCTTTGCCGTTTGGCATTAAGGTTATTTCCAGATCTTGACTATTGTCAATACATTGCAATAGCAATTATTTGAGAGATTTGTTTAGAGTAATGAGAAATTAGAACAAAGTTAGGCAATGGTTCAAGCAGAGACAATGGAGATGATAACTGACTTTTATGATTCTTGAAAGGATAAAATATATAAGGTGCATTGCATGTTTTTCTTTTCCTTTTTTAGGTAAAGGAGAGCTCCTTGCTCTCCCTGTGCCCATTTGCTCGTGAGGCGCCCGGGAGGCATGGCAGGTTCTAGCCCTGGCCTGCCACCCCAGCAGAACCTCACAACAAGCCAGATCACCCTTCCCTACTCCATGGGGACCGCCATTTTCCACATCCGGACTTCCCTCTCGTCACAACTCCTCCCAGCAGACCACACTATCACAGCCCAGATCATCGACAGCCACCCTGCAGCAGTTTTTTTTTTTCAATCCGACCCAGTTATGCTGAACCAGAGACTCTCAGACATGGGGGCAGAGCTGCTCCCTTGCTCTCCCTGTGACCAGTTGCTTGTGAAGCGCCCGGGAGGCATGGCAGGTTCTAGCCCTGGCCTGCCACCCCAGCTGAGCCTCACAACAAGCCAGATCACCATTCCCTACTCCATGGGGCCCGCCATTTTCCACGTCTGGACTTCCCTCTGCGTCACAACTCCACCCAGCAGACCAGACTATCACAGCCCGGTTCGGCGTGGCCGCTAGCAGCCACGCGGTTTATCAATAAATGCTTTATTTAGAGGTGACTACAACAGTATGCCACCCGCACGGCAAGCCTGGCAAGCTGCTCGTTTAGTATTTGATATGCCAAATACCAGTAACATTTATATTAGGTCATTCCCGTGACCTAATATAATTGTTTGAGGCTCTTTATGTTCCTGGAGCAAGCGGATGCCTTTGGGTTCTACTAGCATGAGACGGGACATATGGAGATATTTCTGGTGCCCGCTCTAGCAATTAGATGATTAACGGGAAGATAGTGATAGATAGTGATAGTGATTTAGGTTTATTATGGGCTCTTACATGCTACTTTTATTCTGTACCCCTAAATCAGTCCTTGTCCATAAGCAAATACACATAATAGTATTGCAAGGGGGAAAACAAGCTAGTAATATTATTACTAATCATTAGTAATAATTATTTTCATTTTGGAAAATTCCATGAGCTACCCACCCATTAGAGAGGGAAGGCTGATATTATTACAGTAGCATCTTTAATGATATTGGTTTTCAAATTTACTTGGAATACTCAGGCGACTACACTGATAGATCAACCCCAAACATTTCTAAATCTTGTTACAAAGACTTTGGTTTTGGGTTAACAATATCTGGAAATCTCAAAAAATTACACTGTATTAAAAATTTTAAGACACTTGGAGTATCTGACTTCATTAGGAAAATTATTTCCTTCATTAGGAAAACCATAGCAAGCCTCATTTGTCAGGTTACGAATGGTTTGAGGCTCTTCATATTCCTAAATCGACCAGATACCATTGGGCTACACTGGCATGTGATGGGGTCCAATGGAAATGTTACTGGCGCCTGCTCGAGCAAGTCAATGAATAACGGGATTCAAGTGATCAAGTGATCAAGTGATAGCAAGCCTCATAGTGGAAATTTTCAGTATTTTTATGTCTGAAATCTTTGGTTGTTTCAAAATGGTCTTGATAAAATGGCTTGTAACAATTTATTATCCCCAAGTTTCAAGTAAATTTTTTTAAAAAAGAAAATTCCCCACTGAAAGTATATATAAGGAAATCTGGGTTTTCTATTTTAGATTGAAATTGCACTAAAAGAAGGCACTGTTTTCTGCACTGTGCAATGATGGTTCTTGAAAGTGAATAAAAGCCTTACTAAAAGTCCCTTTTAGCTTTGGAATGAGAAAGTGGAAGAAAAATGGTGCACATGTGACTGACTTCTTTGAAGAAGTATTTTCTCACAGATTGTCTAAGCTTTAATGAACATTAAAGACCAAAGGAAGTGATTTTCAGAACAAGAAAGCAGCTATGAGTATTAATTATTATATTACTCCAAAATATAGAAGTTTGATTTTGAACCAGCAGTAGTAGGAAATCATACCAGCCTCTATAGGATTCTGTGTTGGAAATTAATCAAAATATGGTCATTACTGCTCATATTCAGCTTATAAGCATTTCAAGAAATGTGCCATTTTCTATAATTCACCTGTCTTGTAATGCTGTGAAATGTTGATGTTTATGTTTCATTTACTGTTTTGTTCTAACATATATTTACCACATAGCCCTTAGGACTGACCTCAATATTTGAGTTAATTGGAACTGAGACCAATGGACATTGCAGTTTTCACACACTGTGGGGTTTTTAATACCTCATTGCAAAATCTGAAAAATAGTTGAAAGAACCAAAACTGCTAGTGAGAGAGAATGGATAGAAAGGTACATAGAGACAGAATGGGGAAGGGGGTACCCCAGCTCCATCTTCACAAATGCCCAGTGACTTTCACTTCCAATAACTGCCTACCTGGGCTTGAATTTGGCTGCTCTGCTGTGTGGGACCCTGGTGAGTCAGGCTTGAGATCAGCCTCTCTCTTGGGTGGGGCTCTGATGACCTGTAGCGTCTAGATCTTGAAAATGGTGGCTATTAAGTTGAGAGAGTCTCATCTGGCTACTTCTGAGGCCCTACTGAGGTGGGAACTAAAACCCAACTTCCCTCCTGGGTGCCTCATGATCAGCTGAGCTAGGGGAGAGCCGGATGGCAGCTCTCCCCCATGAGCCTGAGTTTTTGCATGATATCTGGGAGTCTTGGTAGACCAGCCCACGAACTGCCTCAGGGCTATCAGCCATCATGCAGAGACTGAGACTCATGGGGAAGAGCTGCCATCTCCTAATCCCTCGAGTTGCATGGCCATACAATATATCAAACTAGTGGAATAAATCATGTTCTAGAAACTCAGAAAGTAAATTCAAGAACAGAAGAAGTTAGAAAACCTTATGCGACACAACCAGTCACCCTCTGGTTTGAACTATACAACTAGACACAGCTTGACCCAAGAGAGAAACCAAATTCAATCCCAGGCATGTGGGACATGACAGCTACATCAACCAGGTTTTTAGGGAGCCTGGACAGGGGCCACCGCCCCACCTCAGCTCCCTCTGCAAAGGCCTGGTGGCCCTGCCCAGAACTGCTGCTGGGGCTCTCAGCCTGACACTAGGTATTCAGGTGCAGGGTGGAGTCTCTGCCTGCCCACCCTGTGTAGACTGATGGGGTGTTTTGGGGTGGGGGCAGGTTTTTGCTCCTTGGCCTGTCCTCCACCAGGCTCCCAGAAGTCAGAAAACTTCGTGCAACACAGCCACAGTCACCTTCTGGTCTGGTCTCCACAGCTGGACACAGCCCAACCCCATAGAGTGAGGGTGCCTTGTGCACATGTGATATCTCAAAACCTGGTATACCACAAATGTGTGGAAATTAGAGGTTAGGTAAGACAGAGGAGGGAACAGTGTGCTGATAATTGTTGAAAATGATGATACCATCCGAGAACTGAGCATTGAATATAGGCAAAATGATACACATGATAACCTCTAAATGTATGTATTACAATTCACAATGTGTAAGAAAGGGAAATGATAAAGAGAGAGGAGATATTAATCTTTTTACTGTTACCTTTAATTAGAAAAGGAATAACAATCTAAGAACATAAAATATAGTAATGCTTGCCTGCTTATTTTATCATATGCACTAAGTTTAAAGGAATAAGAATTGCTTTTGTACAGAAGGAACTTGTAGTTTGAAAGGAGAAAGCAAAAAGGTAAAACATGATGATGACAGTATATGAAGAAAATATATGAGAAAGAAAGATATTTAAATAATAAAGTTCTTACTCCCTTGTGAAATATTTGGAAGTTGTTTATCTGCAAGCACTGTGAGAATTCTTGAAAGGATGAAAAGTGGCAGAACGATTCCAGCTGGAGAGAATGGCAAGGATACAAACTCAGAAGTATACAGGTATACACATTTTAGTTTACTTAGATAACTGTTAGGAATTGAGTGAGCTGAAATCACAGTCTGAGTATATCTTTCAACATGCCTGAATTAATTTTGTAATGATATTACCAGGTATAATTCAAGTTCTTTAACTCAAGGACTAAAGGCTCTTCTCTTCAAATCCTCCATATTATTTTATTTTTTTTCACTCACATCACACTAAGAACAGTTACTAGATTTACCTAGTTTCTCTCTCTTTTTCAAAAGAGTCTGTCACTATACTAATTGAGCCTTTCAAATGCCAAAGCAAAGCTACTATAATAGAATCTGAAATGCTACTAGAGATTGGTCGTACTTTTGCCTTCCAGTAATGCCACTTTGTTCTTATCTGTCTCTGAACAATCACCGTCTTCCATGCTTTGCCTGCATGCTTTCCCCTTCTTCTAGCTAATCCTATTTTTTCATTCTTGAACAAAAAATGATTTGACCTATTGTTCAATCTTAAGCACTCAGATTAATATCCAAGGAGAGGAATCTCATTCCTCTAAAAATGTTAGCAGTCCTTTCTAGCTCATCTATCCTTTTTCCTTGTGTCTTAGTGCTCACCACTATCATTTTACTCAAAAATGACTATTTACCGTATTATTCTATAGAATAAATTATCTTCTAAGAAAAAATGAGTATTTTACTATAAAACTTCCACAGCTTTTAGCATAGAACCTCATCTTCCACACAATAGGAACAGTGTATATGCTCTACACAGTATCTGATTGGGTTGGGGTGGTGAATGAGGGCCCAACACACCAGACTCAGGGCTTGCACCTGACTCTGCACATAAAAAATCACTCCCTGGTTGGCCATGTGCAAGACCAGCACCCTACTTGCTATACTCTCAATCCCTATTCAACTCTTCTTTCTATTTTCTGCCTGCCTGCCTGCCTGCCTTTTTCTTACTCCTCACTTTGAAGTCAGCGCTTGGAAAGACTATATGGGGTACTGGGAATTGAACCTGGGTCATCTGCATGCAAGAGAAATGTCTTACCTGGTGTACTGCTGATACCTGCTTTTTAATATTGATTAGGTTCATGGTAAGAAAAGAAAGTGAGATATATGCCAAACATAATGTGACTACTTTTATATAGTGACTGAACAACCAAGTTGAAAAAAACTATGAGGCAAATTAAGTCTAAGGAGCTTTTTTGTTAGCTATGCTGAGTGGGTAGTTTAAAGCAGGAAAGTGTTAACTTCAGAGGGAAAAGCTACATTGTACTTCTTTGTATGTTCCCTTAGTTGTGGAAAATGAAAAGGAAAATTGTCAGTTGTTTATAAAAAGCAAATATCTTATTGCTTTACCTATTAGTAGGGAATATAGAACAAATTTAAATAAGAGTGTCTTTTTTCTGACCTGAGTGAAAATATAGAGTGGATGGCATTTGCTGCCTAAACACCAGGTCTGGGTTCAAATGCTGGCATTCTGTGGTCCCCAAGTACCGTAAGGAGGTATTCCTGATTACAGAACCAGGAAAACCCCTGGGTATTACTGAGCATAGCCCCAAAATTAACAAACATAATTAAACCCAGCATCATCTTTTTGATTTCTAATGTTCAGAACATTTTTATCTTGTATTAAACATACTTCTCAAAGTTACAATCATTCCATCAACATTACTTTTAATCACAAATGTTATCTATGAATAGAAGTTACATTATAAATTTAAATGAAAGTAGTTTTATTTCAGAAATTCAGCAAATATTTGAGTTGCCAGTGAAAATAAATATGACCTTAATGTTTCCTGAGTTAGGATAATGGACAGAGAAAGCAATGAAATAAAGTATCATGAGAAATTAAAATTTGTTTCCTATTAACTTTCTAAAATTCACTTACAAATGCTAACTCAGCTTTGTGAGGAAATAATGAAATGTGAAAGCAACAGATCAGCTTGCCTGAAGTACCTGAAGGAGCTCTCAGATTCCCTTGACCAACCTCTTCAGTAAAATGGAGGAGCTGTAGGACATAGTCCCAGTTAACCTCACAATACTTTAACATTTGTGAAGATGTATACAAATTAGATGAAAAACTAAGACGCTGACCCCAGATTTCAAATGAAAATGACTGCTTGTAAATCCATAGTGTCTCTTTAATGCAGTTCACCTTTGTTCCCTACTTTTAATGAAATAGTGAAATATATATTCTTTCTGAAAATAAAATGTCTAGGTATATTTGGCATTTTACAGCCTCCAGGTTTCTGAAAATTACTAAATGCATTAATCATCAATTGTCTTATGATTCTTGGGAAAAGATGTGACAAATTTTAAATCATGCCCAATATGATTTCTTTTAAATTAGAGTCAATCATAGATTTTCTCTTCTCGTTTGAATCTAGCTCTAGTAATCTCTTAATTAAACATTTGATTTAATATAGACTCATTGGTTAATGATAATTTTATGCGGAGGGGCTACTCCTGTATCTGTGCTTGGGGGCCACTTCTGGTTGTTTTTTAGGGACAAGAAAATACTGGGTTCAAACTTGAGCCTCCTGCATATAAAACATGCTCAGTTTTTGCAGTGATTTTTAAACAAGGTATAATATATTGAAGTTGTACTGGTATTCAGTTCTCAATAGGTTGATTTGTGTATGAAGGCTTTTAAGGGAAGTTGCCTTAAAATCCTAACATATAAATTCAGTTTTATTCTTAATTGTCATTATTTTATTTATCATTATTTTTATGACTATTACTATTTTTTAGCCTATTCACAGGCAGGTTGTTGAAATTGAAAAAATAGTGACTGACTTGTGAAATATGCAAGTATATGATGTCAAAATATATAACACTGTATTTGACTTATACCATGATGCATCTAACAAGAGACACATATATTTCACTTGGAAAAAATTAAAAGCTGAGGATGAATGGGCTCATATGAGAGCTCAGTAAATCATAGTAGTGTGAGAAACAGCAATGCCCACATGTGTTAAGGGATAATTTATAGATATAAAGTCCCACTGAAGAAGACTATCCTAATGAAGAGCAACTTGCAGCTTGTAGGAATATATTTCAAATATTTTCCTTGAAAAAGGCATTAGTGTACAAAGGAGTGGGAGATACAACAGAAACAAAATCTCCCTTAGGAAGGAATGTAATGCTGGCATGCAATAACTAAGCATGAGAGAAGTCTTCACACGGGTCTGACTCTAGAGCATGAGATCTTACCAAGGTCAGGCGAACACACTGTGAATAGAATTGCAATTAATATGAAAGGACATCCTGAATGCTAACAACTCCTTAAGAGCCAGCCCAGTATTTCATGGAAGAATGAGGATGGTGCATTAGGAATCTGCTTTTAGTGTTAGTGTTTCCTTTTGGTTTTCTGAACATTTATGCTATCGATTTTTCAAGACATAGTTATCATTTAAAAAATGAGGCAAAGTGCCTGCCATAGAGGCAGGCTGGGGAAGGGAGGAGCGGATCAGGGACATTGGTGGTGGGAAGTGAGCACTGGTAGAGGGACGGGTGCTGGAACACTGTATGACTAAAACCCAAATGTGAATGTCTTTGTAATTGTATATCTTACAGTGTTATAAAAAATTTAAAGCACCAAATAACTAAAAAAATACAGAATGAATTTTACAGGAATACATTTTATGAGGCCAAAGAGATAGTACAGTGGATAGGGAGCTTGCCTTGCATGTGACCATTCCAATTTTTAAATCTGGCACCCCATATATTTCCCTGAGCACTACTAGGAGTTATTCCTGAGTGCAGAGCAAGAGTAAGCCTTGAACACTGGGTGGTGTGGCCCAAAAACCAAACAAAAAAGATTATATATTTCTGATACTGTTTCAGCCAACTACACTTTTTATTTTTTCTCTTTATCTTTTTCCTATACTGTGTCTATTTTTTTTGTTTAGGTCATTGTATTTATAATAGGAATATATAATTTATGATTTATATTTTTATGTAAGTATATAAAATTTAGTTCCATATTAATATTTATTTTTGGTGGGGGTAAGTTTGCTTAGTGATGCTCTTCCCAGACCATGAGAATGTCCCCAATGTCCCGGCATGAGAGAACCACAGAGAGTATCACTCTCTGTGGTTCTCTCATGTCGGGACATTCTGTCACATCTCTCTGGTCCTTACAAAAAAAAAAGACTAACTCTGCATTTTTACTAGAAGGGAAAAGAAATCTGAAAATATCTGTCTATCTTTCGAAGTTTTAACACATAGCTCATTCTGGAATACATATGCAAAGGAAAAACAAACAGAAAATAATAACAATCTAAAAGTATAGCATCTGAATAGAATAACTTTCTTCAAATTATGTGATTTTCTTGGCTCCTGTCCAAGTATCCAGATTGGACAATGCTTTTATTCACTTTCACCAGTATTCCACAAAACACATAATATCATAGTAATTACAAAAAATTATTTCAATATTGAGAAATGGAGTTGATTCTCATTGTGTTCTTGGTAACATCTGTCATCTTGAATCAAAGGATTTGGTGTTTGGTGTTTCCTGTATGCATGCTGTGTAAATCTTGGTAGAGCTTACCTTATGATAAAATAATTTTAGTTTATTTACTTTATAATAATTTTGCTTTATGATAAAATAATTTAAATAAAACAATTTGAATATTCTTCACTGTATAGTGAGGAATCAAGACTTGGTGTACTGATTTGCAAAGATTGAAATGGTTCCTCCCTCATCTGGTTACCCACCAACTTCAGGGTGATGACCTAGAATACTTAATCCAACTGCTTATGGTAGTGTGTTACAAAACAATTTCAAAACTTATGCTTCTACCCACACTTCTGAGTCAGAGATTTATGAGCAAGGTCAGGATGGCAGTGTGAGTATGCCAGAGCAATTAGAAGGGCATTGGATTTGTCAACTAAGTGTAAAATACCTTTGTGCTGCAGAGTGTAGCCTTCAATTTCTAAGTAAATTAACTGTAATAGCTATCAAACTACAGCTGGTAAGCAAACCAGCCATCTGTAAAAATGAAAATCCATAGACAACAAAAAGTTTTGATAGATATTCCTTCAAGAGAAAAGAAATTTTAACAAGTGGAGCTGCTGTTGAGTCTAGAAAATGCAAAAGACAACATAACACCTAATTGCTTCATCTTTGCAGAAAAAGTCAAACAGTTGGGAGATGAAGAACATGTTGGCTGGTTAAGATGTTCATCTTGAAATAGGCACAAATATCTGGAAATAGTGAGACCATCGCATTTACAAGCTAGTGATCATTTTGTAGCAATGCCCTAACTCTATTCAGTCTATCTGAATTTTGTGAATTCCCCACAGTCTCAATTACTATTGTTTTAATTTTGAATTTAATTTAAATTAATGTTTTAAAAGTCTAATTAAAGAACAGTGATTTATAAGGTTATTGATAGTTGGGCTTTAGCATACAATATTTCAACAACAATCCCACCATCACAGTCAACTTCTTACCCATCATTCATCTTCCCCTCACCTGCAAACTTAACAAGCACATTTCACAGTTCTGTGATTTTAATTTAGATAATTATGTTTTCAGTGTTGTTGAGTCTGTGCTTTGGATATACCGCTACACTACTACCACTAATTACTGGTATAACTGAGGCCTCTGATCTTGATTCCCCATCATTTTCTTTTTCCTCTTCTTCCTTCAAATTTTAATTTCTTGGATGGCGGGTTCTAGCCCTGGCCCGCCACCCCAGTAGAGACCACACAACAAGCCAGACGACCTCCCCACTCCATCGGGCTGCCATTTTCCACATCCAGACTTCCCCTCGTCAGAACTCCACCCAGCACCAGCCTATCACAGCCTATCTTACGGCCGCTGCCATGCGGTTCATCTATAAATGCTATATTTAGAGGTGACTGCAAAGGTATGCCACCTGCATGGCAAGCTTGGCAAGCTGCCCGTTTGTATTTGATATTCCAAATACCAGTAACAATTATACTAGTTCATTCCCATGACCTAATCTAATGGTTTGAGGCTCTTTGTGTTCCTGGAGCGAGCAGATGCCCTTGGGCTCTACTAGCATGAGACAGGCCATATGGAGATGTTACTGGTGCCCGCTTGAGCAAAAAGATGATCAACGGGAGGATAGTGACCATGAGGTATCCATTTTGATTTCTTTGCCTCAATGTTTTCCTTATTCTTTTGTGTCAAGGTTGAAACAAGCAAGAGAAAGGTCTCAATTATTTCTAAACTCTTAGGTCGTGGTACTTAACTTTTGAATTTTGTTCAACTCTGCCATCGCTAAAGATGCTATATATAATACTCATACTGTTTATTTACTCAGAACCGCCTTTAAACATTTTATTTAAAGATCCTCAGTACCACTATATATTGAAAACTTGGGTTATATTTGAAGATTCTAAATTGAAGATCCAAAAAAGGATGAATCATTTTTTCATATTTAAAATAATTTCTAATTCACTAGTAAAAGTAATGAGTTTCACCTAAGCACTACGGAAGGTAGAAGAATGGATACTTAGCAAAGTATTAGTTTAACTATCAGCTAAATCACATTGTGATACTGTGTCAATTACTTAACCTCTTTTATTCCCAATATGCCATTTAAACTTCATAAAACAAAATCTCTTAGCTAGTCTTATAAGATTAAAATAATGATAAATCTGGGAAACTTCAACCTAGTGTTTTACATTATGGAGGCTACAGAAAAATCTTATGCTTCCCCCATTTTCCTTTGAAGTTAGGTCAAAAGAAACCCCCCATTTCCATATATCAAACTGCCTTCATTTTCCTCCCACCAAAATAGTGACTATAGAAAGGGAAATTATGGTCATTTAAAATGAACACTGTCATTAAGAGGCCTTTAAAAAGAAAAATAGAATGAACATATCATGTTGGATAGTTACCATATAAACAAATTTATGATGCTTGCTATCAAACAAAAGCTACTTTTCATAGAAAATATTTCAAGAGTCTAAAAAGTCTTATGTATTTTCAAGTGTGGCCAGTCCTATCAAAACAAAGGCATTTTTTGTCAGCATTACATATGTGATGTAAATCAATAATTGAAGAATGCCTTGAGGAATAATAACACTAAATAAATACATAATCATTATTTAGGGCTATTTATTTCACTTGAGTAAAATTTGTTGACAGCCTCATTATGTCAAGCTTATGGAAAGCTGATAACTTATTCTGAGTTCTTTGAAATAATTTGTTGGACTGCGCTGTGCATAAGATAATGAGTGATGACTGAGAATATAGTTAAACAGAACTATATCATGAACATAGTGCTTTCTTCATTAAATCCTATATAAAGAACTCATGTGGAATAATTTCATAAAAGATGGCGTGAGAGCAGTACATATGAGAAGCATCTATAACTTTGGAAGATTGTAGGGCCAATATGATACTTGATGTGTCATACAAAGCTAATTCCTTCTTAGGCTGCCTTAGAATGGAACACTCTAATCCTGAGAAATGCTAAGCCAATAATTTAATGTCTGGAATATTTTGTTTAAATTATATCTCTTTATTTTAAAACTAAAAATTGGTCTGGGTTTCTAATGAAGAGTTTACATAAACATTTGTTATAGACAAGTTATTTTATTACAGATTTTATGTTACTGGGGAGTGGCTATTTTTTATTTCATTGACAAAATGTACTATAGGTAACACAGTTACAACAGTGTTATCATTTATTTAAGCTCTTGCTATAGAAAGTTACTGCACCTTCACCACCATCAAAGTGCCAAAGACTCTCCATAATTGTTGTGTCACTTATAATCTGCCTATTCCTTCCACCCCAAGTTCCATCCACCCCACTGCCTGTATCATGTTATGTATTCAAATTCAGGAGAATTTTTTAAATCATTCAATATTGTCTATTTCATTATGGGTTTTCTTTTTTATACTAATAATTGAATTATCTAATATTTCTTTTTCTTCCTCTTTGACTTACTTAACACAACACTAACAAGTTCTATCTATGATACAGCAAATGACAAAACTTCATCTTATAGCTGTGTAGTATTCCAGGTGTGTGTGTGTGTGTGTGTGTGTGTGTGTATTTGTTTGTGTGTGTATTTATTTGTTTTTGGATCACACCTGGTGGTGCTTAGGCCTTACTCCAGATTGCACTCAAATCACTCCCGCAGGCTCAGGGGACTATTTGGGGTGCCTAAGATTGAAAACAGGTAAATTGTGAGCAAGGCAAATGTCCTATGTATATTTCACTGCATTGTGTTAAAACTTTGCGCTCTCAACTGTTGTTGAACAATTGTATTACTTCTATATCTTGGCTACTTTACTTGATACAATGAATATAGCTGTACATTGATCTTCCTTCATTAATGTTTTTGTGATCTTGGACTATATGGCAAGAAATGCAATCAATGGATCATCTAGAAACTCTATTTGTAAGATTTGAGAAGTCTCCCTTGTTGCTGATAGAATAGTATAATAAGATGAAAAAATCATAAAAGCAAAATACCAAAAATAATAACCGGAATTTAAGAGTTTCTCCATTTGTTTTGAAGGTGAAATATAATGATTTTAGTCAAAATCTTAAACTGTGCTTAATTTTTTTTAAATATTCTGGTAGTAAATTTCTATCTAAATAATATCAGTAGTTGAAACTAGCTGTCTTGTAATCTTTAGACTAAATTTTTATTTGATGTAGTTTTAATTTGCATAAATTGAAACTAAATACAAATTTCTATTCACTTGTATCACTTGTCTTCCCATTGTTCATCGATTTGCCTGAGCGGGCACCAGTAACATCTCCATACATCCTGTTGCAAGTGAGTGTACTCTAGGGGCATCTGCTTGCTCCAGGAACAAGGAAAGCCTTAAACCATACTTTCAGGTCATGGGAATGAGGTCCAAAATTGTTACTGTTTTTTTTTTGGGCATATCAAATAAAACATGGGTAGTTTGCCAGGCTCTGCCGTGTAGGTGGTATACTCTCAGTAGAAAGCTCTCGAGCATTACTGAAGAAACTCAAAGGGAAAGATCAGGTTTTCTCTTGAGTAGAGCTCCGAGGAGCTGTGGAGTCTGGATATTGAGAATGATTGACCTCATGGTGTGGGGGGGTTGCTCTGGCTTCCTGTTGGGCTCACTGGGATAACGGGTCACAACTAGAACCTGCCTAGTGCTGTATACAGTATATAAACATGAAAGATACTGGGAAGGCCCTGATCCTAACATCTAGTACTAATGGAGATTGTTGTGTGGCTGCATAGTGGCCACGCGCTGACAGAGCTGTGGCTGCATAGTGGCCACGCGCTGACAGAGCTCTCTACTGGGATAGCTGGGGTGGAGGTGGAGGAAAGGACAGAGGAGCTCAGATTCCCGCTCCAACTCCACCAGCCTGGCCCCTCTCCCGCATGTGTGAACAAGCCCTTGGAACAATGTTGGACTTGGCCAGGGGTTGGTCAAACCCCTTACCAACCACCAGAGGTCAGCTCCATGGGTTGCTTTCACGTGGGACTAAGTGGCACAGCTGTAGGTCTGGAGTGGTTGTGTCTGGATCTCTTCTGGGGTTGCCGAAGGAGTTGTGGGTCTGGCATGTCTCTCTTCTGGGGTAGCTGGCATGGAGGTGGAGTAAAGTGCAGAGGAGCCCAAATCCCCACTCCAAGTCCTGCCAGCCTGGCCCCTCCCCCGCACGTGTGAGCAAACCCTTGGAGCAATGTTGGACTCGGCCAGGGGCTGAACGGTTGGGTCTGGATCTCTTCTGGGGTTGCCGATGGAGCTATTGGTCCAGCATGTCTCTCTTCTGGAAGAGAGACAGATTTCTATTAGTTTTTCTTATATCATAGTTTAAAACACTGACCAGTCATTAAAAGTAAAAAACACCTAAATATTTAGGGAAATGGAATATGAATAGCAGTGCATTTTGATTTGTGCTTTGTCTTAATTAAAAGGACTATACACATACAGTCACTTCTGCTCTCCATTCTCTCTAAGCTCAAAAAGTTAAGTTCCAAGTAAAAGAAACAAATATATAACTAAGCATAGATGAACAAATAAATAACAAGCAATTACATGGAAAGCAAAAGGCTCTGCCAGCGCTTGGTCATGTCCTACATAGCTCCTAGGCCTGTTCTGCATGGACTCTGAGCAAGGATTGGGGGCCTCCACCCAGTCCCCAGCCTCTGGGCTCAGTGGGCATGTGTCCCTGAGCTCCAGTCACCACAGCCAACCGCTACAAGACAGAGACTCCAGATCCATGGCTGCGCAGGTGCGTGGCCGCTCTGTGGCCGCACATTAATCTTAGACTCAATGTATTTTAGCACCCGGTCCTTTCAGGATCTTTCTCATTTGTACACTTCAACGATCAATCTATTTGCATCATACTGGAGAGGTTATGGGTCATGAGGAATTAGGATATCACACTAGAGCACACTATTAAATAATCAGATAGAAACATCATACATTATTAGTATCCGTAGTACATGCCACAAAGTTTAATAGAAGAAAGATTGAGAAATACTGGGACATAGACAAAGAGAGAGAAGTTAAATGTGCCTGCACTAGGGGCAGGCAGGGTTTGGGTGGGCGTGTTTGGGAATTGGGTGGTGGGAATTGGCACTGGTAGAAGAATGGGTTTTGGAACACTGTATTTTAGAGACCTAATTATGAACATCCAACATCCTTGTAACTCTATATCTCACATGGTATAATAAAATTTAAAAAAGAGAAAGATAGAGAGAGACTGAGAGAGAGAAAGAGAGACAGAGAGAGAAAGGGAGGGAAGATAAAAATGACTGCTATAGGGCTGGGAGAGGGAATATGGGGACATTGGTGGTGGGAGTGGGGCACAGGTGAAGAGACAGGTGCTGGAACAATGTATAACTGAGACCCAATTATGAACATCTTTGTAATTGTATATCATGGTGGTACAGTAAAACATTTAAAAAAATTTAAAAAAAGCAATTACACATCTCATGCACACATCAACCCTAAGAAACCCTGTATTTGAAAGTGCTAAATTTTAGGTTTCTATAGCCAAGTAATCCCATAGTAATTCTTGTTGACCGACTTCCCTCTAGTCACAACTCCACCCAGCAGACCAGACTATCACAGCCTGGATCATCGACAACCACTCTGCAGCAGATTTTTTTTCAATCCGGCCCAGGTATGCTGAACCAGAGACTCTCAGACATGGGGCAGAGATGCTAATTGCTCTCCCTGTGCCCAGTCGCTCATGAGGTGCCCGGGAGGCATGGCGGGTTCTACCCTGGACTGCCACCCCAGCAGAGTCTCACAACAAACCAGACAACCCCCAACTCTATGGGGACTGCCGTTTCCACATCCGGACTTCTTTCTCGTCACACCTCCACCCAGCAGACCCGTCTATCATAGCCGGGATCATTGACACTAACTCTGCAGCAGTTTTTTTTTCAATCCGGCCCAGGTATGCTGAACCAGAGACTCTCAGACATGGGGCAGAGCTGCTACTTGCTCTCCCTGTGCCCAGCTGCTCATGAGGCGCCTGGGAGGCATGGCAGGTTCTAGCCCTGGCCTGCCACCCCAGCAGAGCCTCACAGCAAGCCAGACGACCCCCTACTCCATGGGGCCCGCCATTTTCCACATCCAGACTTCCCTCTTGTCACAACTCCACCCAGCAGTCCAGACTATCACAGTCCGGCTCCGCGCAGCCGCTAGTGGCTGTGCGGTTCATCAATAAATGGTTTATTTAGAGGCGACTACAAGAGTATGACACCCACACGGCAAGCCTGGCAAGCTGCTCATGTCGTATTTGAGTTGCCAAATACCAGTAACATTTATATTAGGTTATTCCCATGACCTAATATAATGGTTTGAGGTTCTTTATGTTCCTGGAGCAAGTAGATGCCTTTGGGTTCTACTAGCATGAGACAGGACATATGGAGTTATTACTGGTGCCCGCTCTAGCAAATAGATGATGAACTGGAAGATAGTGATAGTGATAGTGATAATTCTTGTTGAACATAGTTAAATTACCAATATTGATAATGACAGTTCAATTTATACTGAGTTTGCATGGTAAGGATCTTGCAACATGATTCTTATTAATTTATTTAGAATTCTCTCCCCCCAAAAAAAGAGATTTTGCTTCCACGGACTAAGACTAAATAGGAGAACTGAAGTAGAAAATTACTATTTTCCATTATATACTTGTTTTGTCTTTATTCTCTCTTCTCTTTTCTTTATTCTCACTTTTTACCACATGTGAATATTACTTAAATATTAACACTTAAAAGGAATCTAAAGCAAATGAGGTGATTCTGAATGAGCAACGATTAAACCCATTATATACTGGAATCAGCAGCAGTGAAGACACTGAAGATTTATCTGGAAGGTAACCGCAGTCATAGAGTAACTTCTAATATGTATTCTCTGTTTCCTATTATTCTGTGCCACATGTTAATATGGTAGCTATTTCTTGCAGGTGTGTGGTTACTATTAATGTCAGATTCATTCCATGTAGTTGAATGAAACACATTTATCTGAACTGTAATTTGTGGCATTAATTATTAACTATTTATACAGAATTATTAAATTCTATAGTTGCTTCTTTTTGGGGGTATTGAGGATATAACTGCTAGTGCTTAAGGTTTACTCCTGGCTCTATGCTCAGGTGTTATTATTGGCAGGTCTCAGGAGACTATAAACAGCACTGATGATTAAAATTGGGTTTGTTTTATGCAAATGCCTTGGGCACTTTATTATATTTCTAGCCTTTTATTTTCTAGTTTTCTCATGATTTGGTTATTATTTTATATCATAGTTGATTTATAATTATACTTGTATTTATATTTATATTATCACTTCTTGATCACTTGACACCCTGTTATTCGTCCGATTTGCTCTAACAGGCGCCAGTAACATTTCCATTTGATCTTATCACATGCCAGGGTAGCCCAATAGCATCTGCTTGCTTCCGAATACTAAGAGCCTCAAACAGTTTGTTCACGGTCTTGATGAAGAAGTCTGACCATCCTGTAGGTGGGCAGCCACGTGATCTTTTGACGTCCCGTTGGATCCAGTTGGTAATGGCTCTAGTCCAGCGTTTGTCTCCAAATTGCATTACATGTCCAGCCCATCTGATTTTTGATGTCTTGGCAAACGAGACAGTGTTCTTGACTCTGGATCATCAACAGAGGTCAGAATAATATATAATAATTTATTGGCTATATTTTAATAATATCAAATATTCTATTATTTATTCTCATCAAGGTCAAAAGTCTCTATTGACCCTTCATTTTATAAAGCCATCAATCTTTCACTCTTTTCACACTTGAATTTTTTTTGTCATTTTATGAGAAGGGGACTTACCCTCTCTGTACTCAGGGATCACTCCTGTCAGTACTCTAGGGACCATATAACTAGCTTGGGATCAACTGGGGTATTTGTGTGCAATTCAAGTACCTACTCCCCTGCAATATCTTTCAGCACCCCTTTTTAAAAAACTCAGTCTCTTTAATATAGTCAGATACTGACAGTAGTCTCAATCTACAGGCCTATAATTCCTAGTTACCTTTATTCTTTGTTATACCCATACATCAACCAGTATTCTTAGCTATCAACATAGAAATTGATTAAAGCTGCTTTACATGGTAAATCATATTTGAAAATGCATTGAGTAGCTCTTGGATTATACTGGAAATCTAGAAAACCAAACTCAAAAAATGAAAACAAACAGCATGGGTCACAAACAAAATCAGACTTTATCTATGTCCCAAAGACTGCCGTTACTCTCACTATATGCTAGCTGATGATAGATCCTTTTGTTCTATTTGGTACAGAAACAGAATGTTATTTAAGCAATTCATAAAATCATGTGTTATTCATACTCCTGAGTTAATCTTGTACCAAAATGACAAGTAAAGGTGCATGTGTAAGTCATGCTCCTGTGCTCTTGCTCTGCTTGCCAGGAATGGGCTTGAGGGAATATCTTGTAGTTTTTCATGTCACCCACCAAGATTCTTCCAGTGAGATATCCCACAAACAGATAATAATAGCACAAGTGCTTATAGGGTATTTTTCCATTTAAGAGTTCTCAATAAGCACACTCTGCTTTTACGTCTATACATATTTCCTTAGTGTTTGTTTGCTACCTGGCATCATCACTTTTATTCCTAGTTATACTCTTGAAGTTGATCTGTAAAAAGTTACCCAGTTATAATATCAAATAGCTTCTTGTTTCTCACACTTTTCTACTTCATTACATTCTTCCTGTGCATGTATATCTTGGCTTATATGTTATACTTCTGTGCCAACTCTGACATTTTTCTTCACAACTCACATTTTCTTACATGTAAAATATGTCTCTCTATATATATCTTATTAGGTTTTATTGTATATACTGATAATTTTTCTTTCCAATGTTTTGTATTGCTGACCAGCATCTATGTTAAAAATAATTCTTAAATATACATTTAATATTTAAATATACATTAAATTCTTTAATCTCTCTACTGAATTCTATACTCTAATAAATTTTTAGTAGCTATTTCACATGTAATGGACATGTAATACGATTTGGAGATGACCACTGGACTAGAGCAGTTACGGACTGGATCCCATGGGACGTCAAAAGATCATGTGGCCACCCACCTACAAGATGGTCAAACTTCTTCATCAAGACCCTGAATGAATGGTTTGAGGCTCTTCATATTCCTGAAGCAATCAGATGCCAGTGGGCTACACTGGCACGTGATAGTGTCAAATGGAAATGTTACTGGTGCCTGCTGGAGGAAATCGATAAACAATGGGATGCCTAGTAATCTAGTGTCTAACTAGTTCACATATATTTTGTTCTACTACATTTTATTAGTCATGCTCACAACCAAAATTGCATTTTAAAAAGAGAAACTTTCTTCTATGATATTTTAATGGATCAACGACTTCTCCTCTTTTGTTTTCTGGACCATACCAGGCTGTTCTCATATGTCTGACTTCCTTGCCATGTTGTCCTTCTCATGCTGTTTCCATTTATAAAGTTCTTCCATCCATTTCTACCTATGAATATCTATTGTATTTTTAATTTATAATACTTTCAAATTATTGTAGATTTACTGAGGCATACCTAATCACAAGTCAAGGAGGATGTATACTATGTTTCAAATTTTTCTACAAATCCAAGCTGAATAAGGCCTATTTATAAATTTTGGAAATCTGTTCATCATATGCCAGTCTTTTGTAACATCAAAATCCATAATTTTCTTATGCACAAAATATTATTATATTAATATTTTATTAGTAGTTTGCATACATTTATAGTTTGCATTGAATTATGGTCATAATTTATATATTTTATTGCTTTTAATCTTAAATCTTGCGAGCAGAAAACTTCTCCATTCTCCAACTCTTAATCTTGGAAAAATTTTAAAGGTAGTAAGAGTTCAAAAAGGTTTATTGTATTGCACTGAATCCATAAATAAAACTCAAGTTTCTTGCCTACTAAGAAAAACTTTACATTTTTATTTAACTTAATCTACTGTCTCTTTTTTACTGTAAATACATGAAAATATTTATTATGACTTTTTGATTATTCAATCATGACCAAAAAGATAACAAAACTAGTATCATCAAACAAAATGAAATTAGTGATTTGGCATATAGATTTCAGTCAATATTAAGCCAGATAATAACTTCTACATTTTTGATTTCTAAAATATCTGTAGTTTTCATGTACTTATATAGGGAAGTCTTTAAATATTATGCATATAGATGTTAGCAAACTTCTTCAAATTTTAAACCCTGTGTGTCTGGGGAATAATTTATTAACTTTAATGTTCTTCCCTTTTTATTATTACACACAGATTCACAGACATGGGGCAGAGCTGCTACTGGCTCTCCCTGTGCCCAGCAGCTCACGAGGAGCCCAGGAGGGATGGCGGGTTCTAGCCCTAGCCAGCCACTCCAGCAGAGCCTCGCAACAAGCCAGATGACCCCCCACTCCATGAGGGCCTCCATTTTCCACATCCGGACTTCCCCCTCATCAGAATTCCACCCAGCAGACCAGCCTATCATAGCCTGGCTCACGCGGCCACTTGAGGCTGCGTGGTTCATCAATAAATGCTGGATTTAGATATGACTACAAGAGTATGCTACCCGCACGGCAGAACCTGGCAAGCTACCCATGTCGTATTTGATATGCCAAATACCAGTAACAATTTTAGGCCTCATTCCCATGACCTGATGGAATGGTTTGAGGCTCTTTATGTTCCTGGAGCAAGGAGGTGCCCTTCGACTCTACTAGCATGAGACAGGACATATGGAGATGTTACTGGTGCCCGCTCGAGCAAATCGATGAACGGGAAGACAGTGATACAGTGATGAAAAATACACTTTAAATATAATTTAACACCTATGTTTAAAATTAACTTAGTCTATTTTTTAACTAGGTAATGTTACATTTTCCAGAAGGGAAGCAAGATGCTATATATAGTAATTTAAATGATAGAGAAGAATCATATAAGAAGCAACTTATAAAATATGCTTGTGACCAAGCCCATTCAGAGGTGAAGCTGGGACTTTAGAACTAGAGCTAGAAGTAAGAACAGAGAGTTAACCCTCCTGTCCATGTGTGTTTGGACAAACTCAATTTGTGTCTTTGCAGTTCCCTCATCTATAAAAATGGGGATAACAACATCCGTCATGTCGTGTTATATAAGGATTAACCAAGCATTTAGTAAGTATTATGAAGTATTTGCTATTGTGGAATGTAGGTTTCCTCCTCCAAATATCTGTTGCTGGATTAAATATTAAAAGCATTTGTTGTTTTTATTAGCTCAGTGACATTTATTTTAGTGTTTGATCTGAGTTTGTTTTCCCACTCTCTAGCTTTATGAGAAACACAAGAATCAATAGGGATTATTTCAACTGAATTTAGAGCTTATCTAAGAGAACTTCAAGGGTTAGGAGACCAAACAAAACAAGAAAAGAGGATTTAAAAGAAGAAATTAGATTTAAAAGTTTAAGAGATTAACTATGTGGATAAAGGCACCCAGCATGTACTTTAGATAAAAGCTGGAAATGCAGTTTTCTGCTCTGCTTAATCAATGGCTCCTGACCCCATTTGCAGTAAATGTTAAGTTTGCTCTTATAGCTCTCATTAATAATGCAAAATGGACATTTTTCCTGCGGAAAATATATTAAGCATGATTTGTAAAAAGAGTAATGAAAGTTTGAAATGAATGAGTAATGATTATATGATAAAAATAAAGTTAAGAATGTATTAAAGTACATGTAGATGTATAGATGTTGTCAGATATAAGAAATATTTACCATGGAAATCAATAGGTAGGTAAGAGGAGTTAAATTTCAACTGTTGTCTTTCAGAGTAAAACAAAATTTAAGATTTAGAAAGTCTTAGGGAAAGGTGAGAGAGAATTTGAAGACTAGCAGAACAAGTAATAACTACTAAGATTTAAATACAATAATTTATTCTTAATCATTATTGGTTTCACAAAACTAATGAAACCAATAATGATTTCTCAGAAAAAATTTTGTTTGTTTAGTTTTCTTTGCTTATTTTGTTTTTGGGCAGCACTTAGCCCTGCCCAGAGCTTACTCATTACTGGGAGCTTAGGAGGCCCATATGTGGGGTCAGGTGTTGAATCTCAATTGGCGGTAAACAAGCAAGCATCTTATCCACTCTATTATTTCTCTCGATCCCACAAAGTTGCTTTCTTTTATTCAATCTGTAATCCATAGTCTGGAAGGGAAGGAAAAGAGAAAGAGAGAGAAAGGGAAAGAAATAAAGAACCTGCCATGGAGGTGGGCTGGGGAAGGGGGCAGGGAACCGGGGACGTTGGCGGTGGGAGATGGGCACTGGTGGAGGGACGGGTGCTGGAACACTGTATGACCAAAACCCAAACATGAACTTTTTAATTGTATATCTTTTTATTTGTATATCTCACTGTGGTATAATAATATACTTAAAAAAACTTTAAAAGTTAAAAAAGACAAAACTATAATTCACCTTTAATAATTATAGAGATATATGTCATCTATAATCAATTTCTTCAGCTATTGATCTACTGATGTCTATATTACTTATAGCTATACAATTAAATTACCACCCATTGTTGTCTAATTTTCACTTTTTGCCCTCATTTTTTCTCATCCATCTTAATTTTTTATACTGCATCTGTGAAAGTATCCTCAACCATTTAAAATGTGAGATATTATATTGAATAGACAGAAAGGACTGAAAAAGAACACAAATAGTTTAGTTTATTGCTTTATACTGCTTTGAACATTAACAGTAATTAAAATCAGCAGATACTTTAGCTTTATGTACTAAGGCAAAATCACTGGAAAGTGATTTCAGATTTCTTTAAGTCTGAAAAAAGGCAGTTTTTAAAAAAAAATTTACTTCCTATGACATGAAATCAGCAATCATTAAAATATTAGTCTTGATAAAGAATAGGATGATCTCAGTTATCTGTAGTGTATATAATAGTGGATGAGTACATGTATTATAGTAAAAGATAGAAGCATAGATCATCTACCCCAGTTTTTACAGAGTAGAAGGACAGAGAAGGAAAGAAATCCAAGGGGAGAGAAGAGATAGAGGAGTGATGGGTGAACAGGCATCTGGACTTCAGATATACCAGTGATTTGGATAAGTTGTATATCCATATATTGAAAAGATAGACTCAGAAAAACTGAGAACATGGGATCTAATCTGTAATCACTGAAACCTTCTAGTGATTCAAGTTTTAATTTTCAGTGAAACCAAGTTGACAGACTTAGATGGGATAGGAGTTGGGGTTGGGTGAGAATATGGGAACAGTAGTGGAGAAAAGTTGACAATGGTGGTGGAATTGGTGTTGAAATATTATGTTCCTAAAATTCAACTATCAGTAACATTGTAAGTAACAATTTTTTTTAAATTTTTTATTACACCACCATGAGACATACAATTACAAAGGTGTTCACAATTGGTTCTTGGTAATACAGTATTCCAGCACCCATCCCTCCACCAGTGCCCCATTTCCACCATCAATGTAACCCACCCCCTCCCACCCACCCCCCAGGCTGCCTCAACAGCAGGTAGCCCTGTTTCCTCTCTTTTTCTCTCCGTCTCTCTCTCCCTGTCTCTGCATCTCTCTCCCTCTTCTTTTACACATTGTGGCTAGCCCTGCAGATATTTAGAGTTTATCACTTAAGTCTCTTTATGTATATTCAATGGTGAGTTTTAATCTGCCATTACCATTTCCCACATTTAGTAAAACACTGGTATCTATTTATATCCTATTAATGAATGCAGTCATTCTATATCTGTCCTTTTCCTTCTGACTAATTTCACTCAGCATGACAGTCTCCATGTCCATCCATTTGCAGGTAAATTTCATAATTTCATCTTTTCTGACAGCTGCATAGTATTCCATAGAGTAGATGGACCACAGTTTCTTTAGCCAGTCCACTGTTATTGGGCATTTAGGTTGTTTCCAGATTCTAGCTATAGTGAATAGTGCAGAGATGAATAAAGAAGTACAGATAGTGTTTCTGCTATGTGTTTTTCGGTCTCTCGGGTATATTCCCAGGAGTGCTATTGCTGGATCAAATGGGAGCTCAATGTCTAGTTTTCTGAGGAATGCCCATATTGTTTTCCCAAAAGGGCTGGACCAGGCGGCACGCCCACCAACAGTGGATGAGAGTCCCTTTTTCCCCCACATTGACGCCAGCACCGGTTGTTCTTGCTGTTTTGGATGTGTGTCAGTCTCTGTGGTGTGAGATGGTACCTCATTGTTGTTTTGATTTGCATCTCCCTGATGATTAAAATGAAGAGCACTTTTTCATATGCCTTTTGGCCATTTGAATTTCTTCTTTTTGGAAGCTTCTGTTAGTAACAATTTTTGAATAAAAAGGAAAAAATAAAATCTTAGTCTTAAAATCTTTACTTTTATTTCAAGTTGCTTCATACTTTGCTATTGATATTTATATCAAGGTCCATAGATTTAGTTTTAGCTTATTCTTTAGGTTAGGGACCAAATAGAGAAAAACTATCATCTAGAACCTTTTTATTTTTATGAGAGTAAAGAAAATGTTACTTAAAATTTCAATATCTTGAGCTTTCATTAACTTCCACTTACTAATATACTCTAGTTAGGTCCTTAGATTTTATTTTAATGTCAAGTCACAGAGACAGATAAAGCGTGCCAAACTCATGATTATCTTGGCCAGAATGTTAAATCAATAATTTTAATAGTTTCATGTAGAACATTTTTTATGACTAAAATTCATGATATCCTATAAGCTTTTCTAGCAATCCTACACTAAGTAATTTTGTATCATCAAAATAACCTCAGCAATTGTGGAATTCAGCTTTTATTTTTTCTCTATTCCTAGTTAGAAATTTTTTCTAATTTAAATAAAATGTATTCCTTTATAAAAATAATAAAATAAATAAAAATAGATTTTCATATAAAATATAAAAATAGACCACACTAGAACACAGATATGTGTTGAAACTTTGCAATCTCAAAGTCTTTCCTATAATATACAGCTGCAGGAAAAAGTCATGAAATTTGCCTACTAATGAATGGACATGGAGATGAACATGCTTAGTTAAATCAGTCAGAAGGAAAATTACAGATATAGAATGACTGCATTCATCAGGCACTGGTAGAACTTCACAAGAAGAAAGTAGCCATCCCCATCAAAAAATGGGGACAAGAATAAAACAGAAACTTCAATAAGGAAGAAATTTGAATGACCAAAAGGCATATGAGAAAATTCTCATTATCACTAATTATCAGGGAGATGCAAATCAAAACAACAATGAGGTATCATCTCACACCACAAAGACTGGCACACATCCAAAAAAGCAGGAAAAACAGGTGCTGACGTGGATGCTAGTAGAACGGGACTCTCATACATTGTTGGTGGGAATGTCAACTAGTACAGCTTTTTGGAAAACAATATGGAGAGTCCTCCAAAGAATAGAAATTGGGCTCCCATTTGACCCCGCCATACCATTCTATGCAAACACTGCTAGAGGGTGTGGCAGTTACAGAAGTCACCTTGATTGAATAACTTCTGACTTATACATCTACTAAGACTTCTATGTTTTCTAGATTGGGCACAGCTCTTCTTTATACCCACTGCACCCAGCGTGGGACAGTTAGAATTTACCAGGAGACTACCACCCTGGCTATGCTGAGACTATAGGAAGACTATAGGAAGGAGCATACTAGTTTGCTCTAAGCAGGCGAGTGTGACCCTTTCAGTACATGAGAACAAGATACTCAGAATCACCCTGGTGCAGATAATAATAAGAAGAACCTTGTGGGTACCATCTAGATTACATGAAGCTCATGAAGTTAAGATGTATTACTTTATACCAGCCTCCTCTCTCCAGTGTTTTACATAAGAGATAATCTTGGTAGAAACTATTAGACCTTGGCATACCTTTGTTTATACCTGCAATAGGGTGTGGCACTACACTCTGTTTAGAGTTCTTTGTTGACATGGCCCTCCCGGATTACTTTGGTGTATATAAGGGGACTGACTTGAGGCCCCTTCACCTTTTGGGTCTTTAGCTTTCAGCTTTTGGCTCCTGTGGCTTTTGGCTCCTCGGCCTTTTGCTTTTGGCTTTTGGCTTTTTGCTCTTTGGCCTTTTGCTCCTTCTTCTAGGTAGGACTCAGCTTGGGTCAGATCCTCTATCTTTGGTGGAAGACTTAGGCTCTTTTGTATGGTCTAAGTTCGGACCAGAGCTAAAGTTTGTTCATTTTATTGGAGTGCTGTGGAAGAGCTTTTTGTACTATTAAAAGCCTTTTTGGAAGTGCACCGACTCTTGAGTTTTCATCTATTCTCCCGCATCCTCGGAGGTAGAAGAGAACCTCTGTCCTGAACACCGGTGGCGTTCCCTGACAACCTATCACATGCCATTGTAGCCCAATGGCATCTGGTTGATTCAGGAATATGAAGAGCCTCAAACTGTTCCTTCAGGGTCTTGACAAGGCGGCCACGTAATCTTTTGACATTCCGTGGGATTCAGTCGGGAACAGCTCTACTCCAGTGGTCATCTCCAAATCTTATTACATGTCCAGCCCATTTGATTTTCGATGCCTTGGCAAACGAGACAGTGTCCCTGATTCTGGAATAGCGACAGAGGTCAGAACTCCGATTCCTTCTCTCACTTGAGTGAGGCATGATATTCCAAGCATAGCTCTTTCGATTCCTCTCTGGGAGACCCAAATAGCATTCTCATCCCTGCTTTCATAGGGCCCAGGTCTCTGGGGGCATATGTTAATGCAGGGAGAAAGGTGGAGTCGAAGAGATATGCCCGGAGCCGGAGGTTCTTTTGTTCTTTTAGCTATTTCTTCGATGCCTTTGAAGGCGTTCCATGCTGCTCTCTCCTCCTGCGCAGCTCAGGTTTTAGGTCGTTCATCATGTTGATTTCTCGACCTAGGTACACATAACTGTTGCATTCAGAGATGTTTGTTCCATTGAGAGTGAATGGGGCCTCAAGAACTAGTTCATTTTTCATGAACATAGTTTTCTTCAGATTCAGCTCTAGACCTATCTTTCCACATTCTCTGTCAAAGTCAGCCAGCATTTGATGTAATTGACCACATCATCTTCAATCGACGGCTTTGTCCGACCGATATTGCTGTTGTCTCCAAATTTCAAACAGGATCAGGCCACTGTCTCCTTAGTGCAAAATTCTACTTCACGCAATGGGGAGAAAAGGCGAAAGTTTAAGAAGAGAACTCCCCAGAATGACCACCAACTGGGAAGTCTTTGGCACCATTGCAGCAACATGGGAAGATACCACCATTGACAACATTGATGAAGAATACAACTGACTGGTTCAGCACCTCCATGATTGTGCGAAGTATGCTGAGAGTGAGAAAGACACACAAGGACGCCTGTCTTCAGAAACTCTTGAGCTCATTCGCCAGTGTGGCAAGGCGAAAACCTAAGGAGACCAAATGCTAATGTCCAAGCTTGCTAAACGGTGCAGAGAAGTGATAAAAGAAGACCTCAAAGACAGAAGAGCAGAAATACTGGAAGATGCAGCAGAAGCCGGAAAAGCATTCACACCGCCCACCTGTCCTTCACCAACTATAAGACCAAGATGACTGCCCTCCAACGCCTGATGGATCCATCATATCTTCCAGAAAGGCAATGGAGAAGATTATCCATGACTTCTACTCAAATCTCTTTGATAGCCACATCCACCTGCCCACATACCAAATTCCACAGGATGGACATGTCATTCCCAACATTCTCCCTTCTGAAATCCGACATGCCATTTCATCGGTAATAAAAGGGAACAGCACCAGGCCCAGACAAAGTCAGACCCGAACACCTGAAGAATCTGCTGTCGGTCCTCATCAATACACTAGCTGGCTCTTCACACACTACCTGTCCGAATGCAAGGTACCCTCCCAATGGAAAACCAGCAGGACAGTTCTACTGTTCAAGAAGGGAGACATTCACGACATCGGCAACTATCGCCCCATCTGCCTGTTGTCCATCATCTATAAGCTGTTTACACGAGTCATCCTGAACAGGATTGGCAGAACACTAGATGAAGGACAACCATGCGAGCAAGCAGGCTTCCGGAAAGGATTCAGCACAATCTACCATATCCACACAGTAACCAAGCTCATTGTGGTTTGTAGAGAGTACAAGATGCTGCTCTGTCTCACGTTCATTGATTTACTAAAAAGCATTTGATTCTGTGGAGACTGAAGCAGTCATCGAGCCCCTAGCCGAACAGAGCATTCAAACCCTAATACATCAAGATCCTTTGTGAGCTGTATTATGGATTCACCACCAGGATTTTACCATTCTACAAAAAAGTGATCATTTATGTCAAAGAGGGGTTTGACAGAGTGATACCATTTCACCAAAACTCTTCAGCGCCACCCTGGGGAACATCATGCGACAATTAGAACGTGAAGGAATGGGAGTGAAGATGGATGGTCGGCAACTACACCAACTCCTCTTCGCTTTTGACATCATTCTAGTTACACCAAACATTAGCCAAGAGGAACAAATGCTGGCTGACTTTGACCCTGAAT
>JAJIBD010023389.1:0-75788 GCA_021461705.1 Cryptotis parvus | reverse complement strand
TTTGATGTTGGGCCAGCTTCTTAAATCTTCCTTTAAACATTATTTAGTCTTTAGACATATGGCTCAGAAATAATAAATAACTAGCTGAGTGTAAGTAAATAAGAGAACTGAACTGACTAGATAGGAATTTTTAATATTGAGTTCTTTTCTAAATGTTTTCATATCTTTACTACATTTCTCATTAAAACCTGTGTGGCAAGTTTTTAGTTCCAACTTTTAGGGGAATTTCAAAGATATTACTCTCTACCTTTCCTGATTGGCAGCGACCTTGACAAGAATTTCTTTGGGACCACCCGTATTTCCTAGACTGAATTCCCCAAATCTCCCTGACTAAAACCCAAGGGCCCGTCTCACTTCCTTCCTGTATCCTGTAAATTTTGGAATGAATCCATTCCGGCCTATGCTGTCTTTGTACTCATCATTTAGAAACAGGGTTAGGGTTTTCTTGTATCCTTTTTAGCACTATTACTTCAGGTATGCTAAGACAATTAGGTATCCCAGGAAGAGCACCCAAGTTCTCAGCATATGCTGTAGTTTACTATTTATTGGGTGAATGGATGCAGAAAGGCCTCCCTGTCATTGGAACAGTCTAACCCAGGAACTCAGACTAGCCTCAGTGTTTACCTGATTGAAACTTTTATATTCAGGATTTTCTTTCAGCTGGGTAACTCCTCTTCAGGAATGGTGCGCTGTTATGGCAGTACAGTTATTTTGTCCTTAATTATTTATTTAAACCCTTGGATAGTTCTACAAATTTCTACCACTGTCTTTCTTCCTGATATTGGGCCAGATTTGTCATGTACAGCTTGTATTAATGGGAATCCCACTTGCCGTCTTTGTTCTGTCTCCTGTCCAAATGAGGATCCCCAGAGAGAGTACAAATTACTGGCTTATCCTAGCTGTTACTGTTCATTATTCTGGTAATGATCTCAAAGAAGAATCTTTTAAGTATTTGGATGAGAAGTGGGTGCATGAAAGATTTAGAATGACATTGACATAATAGATACTGTCTTGCACTGTAAATAGATTAATTATCTAAGGCTATTATTTAGAATACTATTATAACTGCAGAGCTTAAGTACTAGGAAGAATAACCATTCTTGGGGCCTGAGCCATACTACAGCAGGTAGGGCATTTGCTTTTGCACGTGGCCAAACTGAGTTCTACCCCAGCTTCCCATTGGTCCCCCAAGCAAGGCCAGGAGTGATTCCTGAGTGTAGAGCCAGGAGTAACACTGAACATCTCTGGGTATTACCTAAAAACAAAAATAAATAAAAATGCGGAAAAAGAATAATAAGAATAATAACTCTCTCTCTCTCTCTCTCTCTCTCTCTCTCTCCTCACACACACACACACACACACACACACAATAGAGACCAGGCCGCAGATATTCCTGGACTCCTTTCTTCCTTCTTTCATTTTCTTCCTTCCTTCCTTCCTTCCTTCCTTCCTTCCTTCCTTCCTTCCTTCCTTCCTTCCTTCCTTCCTTCCTTCCTTCCTTCCTTCCTTCCTTCCTTCCTTCCTTCCTTTCTTCCTTCCTTCCTTCCTTCCTTCCTTCCTCCCTCCCTCCCTCCCTCCCTCCCTCCCTCCCCTCCCTCCCTCCCTCCCTCCCTCCCTTCCTTCCTTCCTTCCTTCCTTCCTTCTTTCCTTCTTCCCCCATGCCCGGCAGTGCTCGGAACTTACTCTGTGTTCAGGGATCACTCCTTTTTGATATTTTGGGTCACATCTGACCGTGCTCAGAGGTTACTTCTGGCTCTTCATTCAGGAAATACTCTTAGGGGTGTCTAGGGGGACCATATGGGATACCAATCAGCCACATGCCAGGCAATTGCCCTATCTATTGTATTAATTCTCTAGCCCTATAGATTGGGTTCATTTAAGAAAGGTTTTCAGAAAGATAGTACCCGTGTTAAGGCACTTACCTTGCACACGGCTGATTGAGTTAAATACTTGGCACCCTATATTGTGCCACAAGTCTGCCAGGAGTGATCCCTGAGTGCGAGCCAGGAGTAAGCCCTAGCACAGCTGGGTGTGTCCTAAGACAAAACAAAAATAACACAAAAAATGGTATTTTTTTAACTAAAGATGTAGTGGGGAATCGGAGAGGGAGGTAAATTTTCTGTAGTGGAGAGTATTTACATATAAACTAAGAAATAAGTTATAGAAGAGATTAATGAATAGGAAACATAGAGAATTTAAAATCGGAGGAAAGCTGGATGATTTGTACATGTTATTTTATATACTTAGTAGTAGAATTCTTGTTGAGGGATCAAACCCAGGGCTTTACATATGAGGGGGCATGTTGGTTTCCCACTAAATCACATCGCTCTAATTGAATATTATTTGTGGAGAACGTGGAAACCATTTTCTTTGATATGAGACTTAAATGATAATTTGACTGATTGTGTTGGTTTCGTGTCCCTTGTTCTTATCCCTCCTCTCTCCAGCCTAGGAGATGTGACTCTCCTCATCTCTCCCCACTGCTGCATTGAGAGACTTCGTGTTGACATCTTGAGATGTGATTCTGGGAGCATTCATGCCAGGGAAAGTGGCAAATACTACACTGAGGTTTTTTCCCCCTGAAGTTGCTGCAAATTGCTAACCATTTACCAGTAGAAGCGTTCCAAACTTTTAAAAAATACAATCATATTATCTTCTTTACTAGAGTGAAAATTTGGTAACTGAATGAAATAAGAGTTGGTGGAATGTTGTAACGTGTGGCGGGTAGGAACTGTGGCAGGGAAGGTTCAAAAGGACCGAGTTTCCTTTAGGTGGGACCCTAAAACAAAGTGAGAGGCCCTGAAAGGGCCCAGTCAGCCTCTGTCCATGCACTTTTTCTGCACTGCATGGCCTATTTCCTCAGGAACCTTAAAGTGGCCGGGGGATCACTCAGGCTGCAGACAACTGGAACATTAAGTCCAAGCAGCACTTTGGTGATATACTCGAGGAGACCCCAGTGTTTTCAGGTTTCCCATAAGTTGGAGAATCACGAGTGGCGTGATCTGGTGCAACGCTTACCAAGGCAAACTAAGCAGATTCACTCTTGTGCAATTTTATTTTTTTCTCAAATGGTTAAGTGAGATCGTATCTACGTGTTTTTAACTTGAATACTTCCATCTGGCGTTTCTCTGATGTTCTCTAAGTCTGAGTTCTTTAACCTCACCCTTCCCATTTTCCTTTCAAGGGCTTCTAATTCGATCGCCATTTTCCTTGACTTTGCCCCCGATTTCCCTTCAATCTAGTCCTCTACAGAGGAACAGAGCGAATCATGACTAGCTCATGCCCTTATCTCTGCCCAAATCCCTTCCTGTTTCCCTCTTTCCAAGCTTCCCTCTTCACTCTGCCCTTCAGAGCCTTAACTGACTTGTGACTGAGTCTTGTCTGTGTATACTTCTGATGTTGGAGCCCAGCTCCTAACAGCTATGCCGTGTCAACTCTTTCCTCTGCCTAAAGCCTCCCATTATGTCCCACATCTTCAACCTGCTCTATTGTCTCTCAACAGCTGGGGTTAAATTTCCATGTATTGACATAAATTTGTGTTTCTTTTCTTTTTTTTGCTTTTCAGGTCACACCCGTGACGCTCAAGGATTACTTCTGGCTCTGCACTCAGGAATTACTCCTGGTGGTGCTCGGGGACCATATGGGTTGCCGGGGATTGAACCCGGACTGGCAAAGGTGGCCGGCGTGCAAGGCAAATGCCGTACCCGCTGGGCTATAGCTCCAGCCCTGTGTTTTTTTTTTCACATTGACCAGAGGAATGATCTTTTAGATCTGCACTAGCAGTGTTACCTCTGAGCTACTAAGCACACATCTTTTTTTTAATTTTTTTTTATTTTTTGCTTTATTTGTGGGAGAGCAGTCACACCCGGCAATGCTCAGGGGTTGCTCCTGGCTCTGCATTGAGGAACAACTCCTGGGCATGCTCAGGGGGACCATATGGGATGCTGGGGATCAAACCTAGGTCGGCTGTAGTGGGGGAAATGCACTACCCCAGGGCTATGGCTCCAACCCTCAGCACACATCTTAAGATGAAGTATAACACCACTTAAAGTGTCAGGACAGACAGGAAGTATTGAATATTTTGGCTTCTTCTCAGATGCAGAAAACAAGTGAAAATGCCCTCAAGTAATTAATAGAAATAAATTTAGATTTATGAATACTAAAGCATGTTCTCTTCCTAGCACATGGGTCAAAAAGAGGGACTGACTGATTGCATTGCTCCAGTGCATAGAGATAAGCAAATCAATACGAGTTTATGCAGTTTAGCTTTGCAATTAGTTTGGAAGATAAGTAACTTTGATAAACATGAAAACTTTTTAACAGTCTCACTTTTCAAATTGAACTGTATGACACCTAGTGTTAATTGTGAGTACTGCTCCATATTTTACAAGTGAAATTCAGCAAAAGTTTATTCTCTTTAAATTCTTTATATTCCTGGAGACATTTAGATATGTTCAATATGGTCCGAATGAATAGAGATTACTCTGATATTAAAATAGTGCATAAGACTTGAACTCAGGAAGCTGGTTTCCAGCTAGCGGGTCAATGAGCTGTGACCTTGTGCACAGGAAATGGTTTTCCTTTCCAGGTTTGTCTGGTGTCCTTATTTGTCCCGTGTTGAAATGCTTTGTTTCTCTCTAGATCCTCTCAAAATCCCATATTCTATAAAAAATTTTTTAAAGTAATGTATTTGTCTCTATTTTGAAACTTGGAATATGTTGACTCAATAAAATGACAAGTTAAGGGGCTAGAGACATGTTACAGTGGGTAGGGTGCTTGACTTGTTGGGGTTTAAGCCTTGGCAACTCCTATGGTTTCTTGGGCCCCACCAGTAATGAGCCTTAAAAACAGAGCCAGGAGTAAGCCCTGAGCACTGCCAGGTATGGCCCCCCCAAACCAAATAAAATAATTTTTAAAAGATGTTAATTTGAAGAAAATGGTTATTCTTCTGCTTAAAAAAATCTGGACTTGCAAGCTATAATAAAACATTAAAATAGAACTTGAATGATTTATAGCGTTATGACTAGTAGAACTGCTGTGATGGTGGAAATGCATTATTCTGCCTGTGTTGGCCACTACAGTGGCACTTCAAGTGTAGCTAATAACTCTAAAAATGCATTTTATTTTATTGGATATAAGGTTAATTTAACTTTTAATAACTACATGTAACTAATGGCTCATATCATTGAAAACACAGATTTACAAAGGATGGAAAAAGGGAATTTCTTGATGGATTTGGAGTTATATTCAACAATATAATTCATTTTCTGTACTGATTGACTCAGCATTATTTTTGTTAGTCCACATTCACTGGGTGTGTTTTTATTTTTGGAATTTGCCATGCAAGTGCTTTAGGATTTACCCTAAATTTACACTAAATTATTTTCTTTATTTATGTTGGATTCGTTTAATTGAATTTAGCTAAAATGCAAAAAAAAATTTTTTGAGAAAACCTTATGATATTGAATAAGGATGAATTTTAAAACCTAACCTTAAAAAGTAGCTCTAGTTCTTTTCTAAGCTAACTTTCTGCATTTGAGATTTGGAGTCATAAAAATAGCAAGCAGGGTATGGGAGAGAACTCTACAGGCTGAGCTCATGTGTGTGTACAGAAGGCCCTGATCTGATCCCTAGATAACAGGGCCCCTGAGCATAGAGCCAGGAGTAGTCCCTGGGCACCTATGAGTATGAAAACTTGAAAAATAGCCATCAGTCCCAAGTGAAATCAGAACATATTACTTCCTGCTTGTTGTAGAGTCTACAAAGAGATACTTACACACTTTCTTTCCATTTTATTCAATTTAAATACTAGCTTTCTAAAGTCTAGACTTTCTTGAAATCTATACTTAAAACACTCAAAAATTATTTTATTTAAAAAATATTGGGTAGACAGTGTTTTAATAAATATGGGAAATGGTAATGGCAGATTAAAACTCACCACTGAATATACACAAAGAGACTTAAGTGATAAACTCTAAATATCTGCAGGACTAGCCACAATGTGTAAAATAAGAGGGAGAGAGATGCAGAGACAGAGAGAGAGATAGAGAGAGAAAGAGAGGAAACTGGGGTACCTGCTATTAAGGCGGCCTGGGGGGATGGGAGGGGAGGGGTACATTGGTGGTGGAATTGGGGCACTGGTGGAGGGATGGGTGCTGGAATACTGTATTACCAAGAACCAATTATGAACACCTTTGTAATTGTATGTTTCACGGTGTTATAATAAAAAAATTAAAAAAAAAATAAACAATACAGAAAAGTAAAAAAAAAATATTGGGTAGAACTGTACCCCATCTTATTCATCAGAAATGTTTTTCATTAGAAATTATTTATCATTAGGTGTTCTTTTATGATCTTTCAGTGAAATTAATTTAAATCCATGCACCTAATTCTTTCATTAACATATAATCTTCATTGTTTCTATTATTGATCTCATAGAGGATGTTTTCTTTTTTTTTTCCTTAAAATATTTTATTATACCACTGTGAGATATACAGTTACAAAGATATACAATTAAAAAGTTCATATTTGGGTTTTGGTCATACAGTGTTCCAACACCCATCCCTCCACCAGTGCCCATCTCCCACCACCAACATCCCCGGTTCCCTCCCCCTCCCCCAGCCTGCCTCCAGGGCAGGTTCTTTATTTCTTCCCCTTTCTCTCTCTTTCTCTCATAAGTTATTTTTAGTAAATCTACAGTAGTAAGAGATAGTTGCTCTGAACACTCCCACCTATAAGACAAGAATTTATTCTATAGACCAGGAGCTTAGACTTGCAGAGATGAATGGATTTCCTGGGTGATTCAGTGATGTATATAAAGATGAAAGCAGGGAGGAACTGCGGTTTATGCCTGGCCTTGCAGAGAAGGACTTAGGAGCTGGGAGGAATTTTTAACAATTAAAAATATATGCATAATGGGGCCTGAGCGATAGCCCAGCGGGTAGGGCGTTTGCCTTGCATGCGGCCAGCCTGTGCTGGCCTGGGTTCGATCCCCGGCATCCCATATGCTCCCTGAGCACCGCCAGGAGTAATTCCTGAGTGCAGAGCCAGGAGTAACCCCTGAGCAAAAAACAAAAAAAAAATGCATATTATTTCATTGGCGGCGTTAGAAGGAACCAACTCTAAATGCTTCTCTGCTTAATTTTAAGTTTTCTGTATTGTAACGTTAACCAATTTTTCCTTTTAACTATAGAGATTTAAAAAGTTGTAGGGCAGGGATCATGGTGGAAGGTTGATGTATTACAAGAGCTTGAGAGGGTCATTTTGGGATGCACAGATTTCTTCCCCTTCCCAATCTTTCATTTTTTGGAGACTGGCCGACAGCACTTGCACGCCAGCCCCTCTGCAGCAGCCCCAGTCCAGGAGCTTCTGGAACTCAGGAGACTGATAATGCTTCTCTACAGCTTCCTTCCACCCAACTCCCAAAGGATTTGAATATCTTTCATTTGCAAGGAAAAATTGGGGCTATAATTTTTCAATTTGCTTTTTTTATGTAAACAATGGAAAAGGAAGAATGTTTTATTTATTTATTTTTTTAAGTGTGATTATTTTATTTTTTAAGTATTTTATTATACCACCGTGAGATATACAAATAAAAAGATATACAATTAAAAAGTTCATATTTGGGTTTTGGTCATACAGTGTTCTAGCACCCGTCCCTCCACCAGTGTCCATCTCCCACCACCAACGTCCCCGGTTCCCTCCCCCTTCACCAGCCCTGCTCCATGGCAGGTTCTTTATTTCTTTCCCTTTCTCTCTCTTTCTCTTTCCATCCCTTCCAGACTATGGATTACAGAACATACATTAAGAGGTTGTCATGTGTATCCCCCTGCCTCTATTTAATGCTCAGTTCTAGGTTAGCATTAGTACCCTCGACAACTATTAGCACCCTGTTCCATTTTCTGTCTTACCTAACCTCTGACTCCCACACGTTTGTGATAATTTCCACTTTTGACAAGACCTCCTGATATATGTTTCACTTGGCCTTGGATATTGGTATCATAATATGTACATATATATTTATGCCATGCAAATAAATGCAGTCATTCTGTATCTGTCTCTCTCCTTCTGGCTAATTTCGCTCAACATAATCTTCTCCATGTCCATCCATTTATAGGCAAATTTTATAACTTCATTTTTCCTAACAGCTGCATAGTATTCCATTGTGTAGATGGACCAAAGCTTCTTTATCCAGTCATCGATTTTCGGGCACTCTGGTTGCTTCCAGATTCTGGCTATTGTGAATAATGCTGCTATGAACATAAAAGTAGGGATGGTGTTTCTGCTGCGTATTTTTGGTTTCCCAGAGTAGATTCCCAGTAGTGGTATGGCTGGGCCAAATGGGAGTTCAATTTCTAGTCTTTGGAGGAAAGTCCATATTGTTTTCCAGAAAGGCTGTACCAGCCGGCATTCCCACCAACAATGGATGAGTGTCCCCTTTTCCCCACATCCACGCCAGCACTTGTTGTTCTTGCTCTTTTGAATATGTGCCAGTCTCTGTGGTGTAAAGTGGTATCTCATTGTTGTTTTGATTTGTGTCTCTCTGATGATTAGTGATGATGAACATTTTTTCATATGTTTTTTGGCCATTCGAATTTCTTCCTTGCTGAAGTTTCTGTTCATTTCTTCTCCCCATTTTTTGATGGGGTTGTTTGTTTTCTTCTTGTAAAGTTCTACCAGTGCCTGATATATCCTGGATATTAACCCCTTATCAGATGGGTATTGGGTGAATATTCTTTCCTATTTCTGTGGACTGCTTTTGTATCTTAGTTACTGTTTCTTTTGAGGTGCAGAAGCTTTTTTAGTTTCATGTAGTCCCATATGTTTATGTTTTCTTCTAGTTGCTTTGTTAGTGATGTTTCACCTTTGAAGATGCCCCTTTTAACCTCTATTGCCAGAAAATAGCTTCTTCAAAGGAGTGTGGTCACCGCACACACACACACACACACACACACACACACACCTGTATTACACATACAAATTCACAGTTCAAATAAGTTTTTACACATGTGCCTCTCAATACTTAAGGTGATTGGGAGAAATTTTCTGTTTTATTGTGGAGAGGACCTTTCTTAACAAAAGTATATATAAATGAAAGAATTTAGCCAAAAATAAATGGGGATGAAGGGCAAAATTAATTCAGACTGTTTATAACATCTAAAATGATTTTTGTCTATTCTCTATCCTGCCCTGTGGGGGAAAAATGAGCAAAACCCTTGCCATATCCATATCTGTGTAGAATATGGAGAACGAGTTGCATTGTACACTAACAGTACAAAACTCATCTGTGTCTTCGGGCCGTCTACAAAAGGGTAGCATTTATCTAGCCTGTGCAAGAACAGATAGAAACCCACTGATTATTTTACAGTATTGTACAACTTGTCACTTGTCTTCCTGTTGTTCATCGATTTGCTTGAGTGGGCGCCAGTAATGCCTCCAATCGTTGGGAATGAGGTCCATTATTGTAACTGTTTTTGGCATATTGAATACACCATGTGTAGCTTGCCAGGATCTGCTGTGGCTCTGGGTTCATCATGGCTCTGGGTTCATGAAAATTAATTAAACATTTAATTTGAAGCATCAATACAAAAACTTTGTGCAATTCAAACTATTATAGTTAATATATTTTAAAGGACCATAAATTACTACAAAACAGTGGGCTGCTTTCTAAGATGAGAATGAAATTTTATTTCACTATATCACTGTATCACTGTCTTCCCGTTCATCATTGATTTGCTCGAGCTGGCACCAGTAACATCTCCATATGACCTGTTTCATGCAAGTAGAGTCCAAGGGCACCTGCTTGCTCCAGGAACATAAAGAGCCTCAAACCATTCCATCAGGTCATGGGAATGAGGTACTGTTACTGGTATTTGGCATATCAAATACGATACGGGTAGCTTGCTAGGCTCTGCCTGCGGGTAGCATACTCTTGTAGTCATCTAAAAATCCAGCATTTATTGATGAACTGGGCTGTGATAGACTAGTCTGCTGGGTGTAGTTCTGATGAGGGGGAAGTCCGGATGTGGAAAATGGAGGCCCCTCATGGAGTGGGGGGTTGTCTGGCTTGTTGTGAGGCTCTGCTGGGGTGGCGGGCCAGGGATAGAACCCACCATCCCTTCTGGGCACCTCATGAGCGCTGGGCACAGGGAGAGCCAGTAGCAGCTCTGCCCCATGTCTGTGAGTTTTATTTATGGAAAGTTTAATGTCAATATGATTGACTACAATTACTAAAACAGTGGTAAGTTTATGTGAATGTACAAGATTTTATTTATACATATAACTTGTATTTTCAGGCCAGAGGAGAGAGTCAATATCTTGCCCTGCATGAGGCTGACCCTCTTCCATTCCTGACCCTGGAAATGGTCCCCCAGTCATCACTGGGAGTGATCCCCAGGAATAGAGGTGGAAGCATGTCTTGAGCACTTACAGGTAAGGCTCAAGCCCTCAGCAAACTCATATTTTAATAATTTGTTGCTAGACTTATAGTGTATGTTTTGAGAATTTGTGATTAGTATCTCTATTGTATAATCTTTATTTTAAGAAGGAAGGTGCACATAAATTCTTTTATTTAACCACATAAAATACTATATGACTTGTCTTATTAATTGCTTTATCCATAAAGCACAATAAAATTTATTTTATTAGCATGAAAGCAATGCTTGTATATGCACCAGAGTGACATATGACCCTTACTCCAAATTAAAAAGAAAATGCATTAGTAACGAATATTTTTACATAGAGTACTGTAGTAATTTCATATATGTTATATTTCACGTAAATTCTCATGGACTTACATTTATTATTAAAATTAATATAGTATTTTCAACCTACTTTTGTTCATTTCAGATATTAAATGTTTTCAATCCTGAGCAGGAAGTTGCTTTTATGACAGATATCCAGTAGATGGCAGTATATGCACTAGAATGCACAGACTATTACATTAAATCCTAATTGTAGTTTGAAATTTGGGTGGAAGTTTACAAGAGATTGAAAATCCCTTTAAACTATTTTGTTTACCTCTTTTTTGTCTCAAAAACAGCAAATGAACCATATATATTCTTTTTTCTTGTTTAAAATTGCTTAAAGATAATTTTTGCACAATAAAATGAGAAGTCATTAGCTTAAGACATCCACAAAGGCTGGTGTCAGAGAGGTAGTTCAAAAGAATTTGAATGCTCATGTTCAAAAGAATCATATACAGGGTTTGGGAGAGCTATGCATGCCTATGCTCACAGCTTTATTTTTATGAGCCAAAAGATGGAAGTGATCAAATGCTCATTGACACGAATAGATAAACTACATGTGAAATCTATACACACGAGAGTATTAGGAAACCTTAAAAAGGAAGGGAGCTCTAACACATCCTATACCTTTGAGAATGTTTTATGGTATAAAATAAACCGGTCCCTAAAAAGACAAATGCTATATTAATCAATTCACATAAAATACTAGAGTCAAGTTCATGACCATAAAAAACAGAAAAGTAGCTCCTAAAAAGGAGGGAGAATGAAGAGACGTTTAATAGGCCACCAAAATTTCAGGTTTATAAGAGGAAAAGGATCCTGAAGGCTGTTTATAGCAATATTCATAGAGCAATATGAATATACTTCAGTAATACTATTAGCTGTAGACTTCTAGTTTATATGTATTTTGCCACAATTTTTAAAAATTACAAAGAAAAAAGAGACAGGCTCCAAAGCCTGTAGAGTGCTTCAGTGTACACCTCCACAAAGGTTTTCCTGAGCTGAGCTTTTCACAGATAGTTCAGCTGTGTTTAGATTTGTTTAAGGGACATAAGGATTTTACCTCAACGTTCATGTCACCTGAGCTTCTTGTTGGCCTTAAAAGATTTCCTCCTTGAGGGGCTGCGGCCATGCATAGCTCAACAGGCTGTAGTGCAGGAGCACGGGCTTCCACCCGTCCACAGCAAGGTCTGAAAGAAGCCCTTGAGCACCACTGAAGGTGGCTCAAAAAACAAAGTGAAAAAAAAACCAGTCTTGAAGGCCAGAGTGATAGTACAGCGGGTAGGGCATTTGCCTTGCATGCAGCGGACCCAGGTTCAAGCCCCAGCATCCTTTATGGTGCCCTGACTACCGGCCAGGAGTAATTCCTGAGTGCAGAGCCAGGAGTAACCCCTAAGCATTGCCAGGTGTGACCCAGAAGGCAAAACAAAACAAAACAAAACAAAACAGTCTTGAATCCCAGTTTCGTTGATTTGGTTTTTGCATGCCTTGAAAAACACCCTCGTGGTATCACCAGGATTTGTGGCTCACTTTCCTTTTGTAATTACTTCCCTTCTTCTTTCGTATATTTATTTTTTAATTTTTTAACTATTTTTTGGGCCCTACGAAAGCAGGATGAGAATGCTATTCGGGTCTCCCAGAGAGGAATCGAAAGAGCTATGCTTGAATATCACGCCTCACTCAAGTGAGAGAAGGAATCCGGAGTTCTGACCTCCATCGCTATTCTAGAATCAGGGATGCTGTCTCGTTTGCCAAGGCATCAAAAAATCAGATGGGCTGGACATGTAATGCGATTTGGAGACAACCGCTGGACTAGAGCCATTACCGACTGAATCCCCACGGGATGTCAAAAGATCACGTGGCCACCCACCTACAAGATGGTCAGACTTCCTTGTAAAGACCCTGAAGGAACAGTTTGAGGCTCTTCATATTCCTGAATCAACCAGATGCCATTGGGCTACATTGGCACGTGATAGGGTCCAATGGAAATGTTACTGGCACCCGCTCGAGCAAATCGATGAATAACAGGATTCAAGTGATCAAGTGAACTATTTTTACCCACTTGATTTGAAACACTGTAGTTTGCAATGTCGTTCATAGTGATTGGCTACAGGTATTCAGTACGCCAATACCAATACCACCATCATTGTCACCATTGTCTCCATTTTCCAGACCACCTCAAGACTGCCCCCATAGTAGGACCACAATAATTTATTGTATATTGCTTTACCTACTAAATAAATGGCTAATGGAATGATCAAAAAATATTTCCATAGAAGAAAATTTGTGAAAATTGTTGTATCCCACCATGGGGACATTAAGTCTTTGTTTGAGGATTTACTAAAGCTGTTATTGCAAGTCAAGCTTTCTGTGTTAATGTTTTTGTTAGTCAGGATTGGTTGACTTCTCCATTTACATCTGTGTGCTACTACTGGGAGGTCAGTGTGGTAGAATTTGGAGATGTAGCTCCAGAAAACCCATTGGGTAATCTGGTCAGAGGCATGGCAGTGGCTTTAGGGTGTAGGCGAGGCTGTCAGGGTTGTTAGCCCTTCCAAGATTGCCCCACAGGATTCAGCCAGGAGCAGGTGCTCTGAGAAATTTTTTGTGGCTAGTTGATCTCTTTCAAGATTTGTTTATGAGTCTCTGTAAGGCTGCAGATGAGCTTACATGACTGTGGTCATGGACTGTGGGTGTGACTGCAGGGGCTTCCCGAAATAAGGAGATATGGTAGAGTATCTTCCCTTTTTAAACCTCATCCTGGGTCACAATATAAGCTAAACTTGAAGCTTTGACTTTCCGCTAATTGACTTCATTTAGAAGAACTCCTGCTCACACTGAGTTCTGAGATGTTCCTCCTCAATGACCCACGGGCTCACATTGCCCAGAACGGGTTTCAGCACTGAAAGTCCCAGATCATAGGGGAACCATTAGTCTGTGGTCACTCTACTTGGTACTGCCTTCTGTCTGTCATTTGAATTCTGCAGTGTTGGAGCCCCGGTGATCAATCCAACAATCCTCAAGGGAGGAGGGTGTTAGTCTGACCTGAGAGTACAGTAAAGCAGCTGGAGTTGGAGGAAGCACCCAGAGCCGTTCCTACCACAGCTACAGGCAGGCACAGAGGCTGAAGAGAAGCATTTGGAAGATGTTAGTATTCAAACTGGAGGACCTAAGAAGAATAAATGTGTTGCTATCACTATCACTATCTTCCCGTTAATTATCTATTTGCTAGAGTGGGCACCAGTAATATCTCCATATGTTCTGTCTCATGCTAGTAGAACCAAAAGGCATCCGCATGCTCCAGGAACATAAAGAGCCTCAAACAATTATATTAGATCACGGGAATGACCTAATATAAATGTTACTGGTATTTGGCATATCAAATACTACACGACCAGCTTGCCAGGCTTGCCATGCGGGTGGCATACTGTTGTAGTCACCTCTAAATAAAGCATTTATTGATGAACCGCGGGCCGCTAGTGATAGTCTGGTCTGCTGGGTGGAGTTGTGACGAGAGGGAAGTCCGGATGTGGAAAATGGTGGGCCCCATGGAGTAGGGGAGGGTGGTCTGGCTTGTTGTGAGGCTCTGCTGGGGTGGCAGGCCGGGGCTAGAACCCACCATGCCTCCCAGGCGCCTCACGAGCAGCTGGGCACAGGGAGAGCAAGTAGCAGCTCTGCCCCATGTCTGAGAGTCTCTGGTTCAGCATACCTGGGCCAGATTGAAAAAAAAACTGCGGCAGGGTGGCTGTGGATGATCCGGGCTGTGATAGTCTAGTCTGCTGGATGGAGTTGTGATGAAAGGGAAGTCTGGATGTGGAAAATGCGGGCCCCATGGAGTAGAGGAGGGTAGTCTGGCTTGTTGTGAGGCTCAGCTGGGGTGGCAGGCCAGGGCTAGAACCCGCCATGCCTCCCAGGCGTCTCACGGGCAGCTGGGCACAGGGAGAGCAAGTAGCAGCTCTGCCCCATCTGACTGTGCTGAGACTCATGTGAATTAGCAAACTGAATCTTCCAACCTTAAAAATTAAGCATTATGATTATCGTCATGATAGAAAAATGGCCCCTCAAAAAAAAAGGGTTTTGCTGGATTTTGAAATTGGCACATCTCCTTTTATCCCAGTCACCAGGGAGCATGGAAAGCACCGACATGGCGCTTCCCACTCGAAATCCTAACCAATGTGGGGTGAGTGGCCTTAGCATTGGGAGGTTTCCAGGCTCACCAGAGTGGCCATGTGTGCCCAGGGCTTAGAATCACTGCACTAAAGCTGATTTTCTAATAGTTAGTTTCTACTTCCAGCAAGGCAAAGGTGGCAGATGTGCAGAGTTGAAGGAGGGCTGATATAGGCGGGTAGGCTGAGACAGGCTCTCTGGTGATAGCCACGAACACGCCATGGCTACTGCTTCCAGCTACTGACACTGCCCAGAGAGGACTTGGGGGGCACATTTAGAAATGAATCTTCAAGACTGGCATATTTATTATCTCTTGATGTCTTCTGTGGAAATAGCACTGGCTCAGCTGGTGCCTTCCTCCTGCTTTGGTCTCTCCCGCCTCTGAATTTGTTGTTTGTGTTTTGGGGTGCCAGGGATGGAAACCTAGTCAGCTGCACACACAAGGCAAGCATCCTATTTGCTGTACTATATCTGCAGTAACTTTTTTAAAAATATATATACAAAATTTAAATTTGAGTCTAATTGTGTGGCAATGGATTAGAACCAGGGAAGGACTGTCTTGCTTGGTCTTCTTTGGCCAAAAGAAAGTTTTTGAAATAATTTGCTTTGGTTGTGAAAGAGTCTCTGGCCATAAGACAGGATGAAACCCCATGTAGTATTTGTGAACTGGGCCTTAAAAGCCCTGACTCTGGGTAATGTAGTGATAGTACAGTAGGTATGCACGAGGCAGATCTGAACTCAATTCCTGGCATCCCATATGGTCCCCAAGCACCAGGAGTAATTCCTGAGTGCAGAGTTAGGAGTACCCCTGAGAATTGCTGGGTGTGAGCCAAAAAGAAAAAAAAATTAAAAGAAAATACCTTGACTTTTTATCCCTGAGTCTGGGGGCAGCAAGCTGTCTGTGTTCATAGGCCAAATTTAGTCTGTAGCCTCTCTCTCTTTCTCTCTCTCTCTTTCTCTCTCTTTCTTTCTCTCTCTCTCGGTGTATCTCTCCATGCCTCTCCCCATCTCTTCCACCTATTTTTATCCCAATAAAATAGAGTATTATTGGTGCTTAGCCATACTTTGCTTTAATTTGCCTATTGTCTCCATTTGCCGTAGTACTAAAATGGCAAAGTTAACAAGTGGTGACAAAAGCCATATGTTCTGCAAAGCCTAAAAATATGTATTATCTGGTGTGGAAAAGATTTGCCAAGTCCTGCAGTAAGTTATGCATGGTTAATGATGCTGAAATTTCACATTGAGAAGAGAATGTGTAAAAAAAATTGTTAGTATGTCTGTATACTCTTGGTCGGGGGCTGCAGGGGGTCAAATCTAAACCACACAGCCACCTACTTGATGTGAGTGTGGCACCAAAACTCTTTAGTCAGCTTGTTGAGCATAAAGCACATACAAGGGCCTATAGCTAATACTCAACAGAGTTTTGTTTTACAAACACACATCACAGAAATAGGTTTATATTCCTCAGAACTCATTGGAAGCTATAAACTGGTGTTTGGGGCAGTTTGGATTTGCAGTCTAGTGGAAAAAATAAAGTTTGAGGCCTCCTACAAAACTTTTCCAGGACTGCCATTTATTCAGGTTTTTTTTATTCACCCTGTAGGAATGCTTGACTGTTTCTTTGTTATTATTAATTTTGAATTCTCATGTCCTCTTGGGTCTTATTGTTCTGCTTTCTTTTTTTTTTTTTAAACAAGTGAGTCAGAGCTTTGCTGCAATGAGAAAAACGTTTGGTCTCACAGGCCTTTGCTAGCGTGAGAGATGGCCCTGAGGTGCAAAGATGTCAGTGGAGGTACTAAATATAGGCCACGCTGGGCCTTGCCAGGCCTAGCAGCTTCTCTAGCTGGAGGCCTGCTCCATGTCACAGGCTTCCTCCTTGCCCTCTGCTTTTTTTGCACTGCTCTGAGGAATCTTTCCCCTTAGGGCAGGGCCCGAGAAGCATTCCTAAATTCCCCTGCACAGAGTGCTGGGACTGTGGGAGCTCTGTGCTGGAGGGAAGGAGATTGTGCTCAGGCACCGCCTAGAGAGCCCCAGAACACCCTGGGAGAGCATGTTTTCCTCCCCAGCTCTGAAACTTATTTGCTGTGCACTTGGGTGGCAGCTCTTAGCAACTCAGGGCAGTGACCCAACAGGGTGGGACAGTCCACTCGCCTCTTGGTACAAAAAAGCATCAGACAAAGGAGTCAGTCTTAGGTTTACAGATAAGACAATGAGAAGGCGAATTTCTAAAGCCATGGAAATACTGATGGGAGAAGATCCCTTAAAGCAGGGATGAATAGAACTATATTTAACCTAAAAAGGGACTGTCTGGCCTTTTACTGAGAGGCTTTTCAACTTCCCTTCTCGTCCCAAGATGGGGAGTTGAGCATATTTTTTTCTGGATAGTGAGTCTGGAGGTTAGATCCCTGACTCCATAACCATCCAGATGCTTGATTCCCTTATGTTCCTTCTGTGCACAAGCCCAGATGACTTTCTCCAGGAAAAGAAGGGCCTAACACTGGAGAACATTAATCCTTGCCTTTGCCAATGACTCACTGAGTGACCGTGGAACATTCTGATTACAAAACATGGAAAAGTCAAAGTTTTCCCCTTGAGAAACATCTCCCCAACAATGCCTCACCCCTCACCACCGCCACCCCATCTACACACCCTCTTTTCCTAAAACGGTCTTGTTGGGCAGTAAAGAAGCTGGGCCCTTGCTACAAAGAGAGGGGCTGAGGGAAGAAGATTGCCACAGTAACCAACTTGACTGCCTGCCTAAGTTTTGTCATGAGTGGATGTATTGGTTAATGTGGAGTTAACTTATTTTAAAACAGCAACAACAAAACCCCTAAAATTTTAGTAGTTCAGGTTTTACTCATGTAACACCATTATGCTGGACAGTGGTTGGGAACGTACTTTGCTCAGCACAGATCCTTGAAGGACCCAAGACAAAAGAAGTTCTGCCATCTGAGCACGTGTTTTTCATAGATATCCCTGGTCTAGACTTCTAGTCAACAGATGGAGAAACACATGCAAGGTTTTAATTGCTTAGGCTGGGAAATGAGAGCACATAATTACTACCCAAATTCTGGGGCTAGATCTGAGTCATATAGTCAGGATAGAAAATCTGGGAAATAAAACCTAGTTGGTTGCCCAGGAAGAAAAGCAAAAGAATTCCATGTACAAGCTTTATCACAGAGGCCAAAGTCCACTTCTGTGGCTGGAATTGAGGATGCCAGGGTCTCGTAGGTCAGCACAGACGTTGTTGGTCTTCTAGCAATGCGAGATCTTGAAATCAGAGGCTGAGTGAGTACTGTTTCCAGGAAAATCTGTTTAGTTTGGAGAGCTCAAAGTCAGAACATAGCAAATGGGGTTCAGTTCTCCAGGCATAGGGAGAAAAGTCTTGGAAGAACTAAGCAGGATTGGGGCTGGAACAATAGTACAGCAGAGAGGGCATTTGCAATGAATGAGACCAACCTAGGTTCCATCCCAGGCATCCCATATGGTCTCCCAAGCACTGCCAGGAGCAATTCCCGAGCTAAGAGCCAGGAGTAAACCCTGAGCATCGCTGAGTGTGACCCAAAATAGCAAAACAAAACAAAACCAAAAAAAAAAAAAAAAAGCTGAAAGAATTAATGAAAAAAAAAAAGAAGAACCAAGCAGGATTGCTGGGTGGAATACCATAGCCATCAGATCACATTTAGTTCTTGGGAAGGCGATATCCAGGAAATTCAGGTGGAAATTCAGTCACAATTCCTTGGCAAAAATAAAAAATCTAATATCTAGTCTCAGTTTAGAGTCTATATGGGAAAACAGTTCTAGAACATACCCCTAGTGAACAGGAGTCTCAGTAGCTCTGCTGGATTTGGTAAATGAACCCTAGATTTGAGTAAAGGAAAAGACCTTGCATTTCTTCAGACCTTGCATTGAAGAATATGACATAATGTGTGTTATTTCCTTTTTCCTTGAATCTAGTAGGTATTTTGAGTCAGAGTAATATTATAGTGGGTAAGGCCTTTGCCTTGCACATGGCCAACAGTTCCCAAGCATAGAGCCAGGAGTCATTCCCAAGCATCTTGCCAGGTGAGGCCCAGAAACCAGGGGGAACAACAAATGTAGTAGATATCAGGATTGCATTTCCAAAGTCTATTTCACTGTTCATGTAAACACATATTGGTAACTTCATTCATTTACCTGGCCAGCTATCTGATCCAAAAGACCCCATCTGCAGTTACATGGTTGATAAAAATGTATAGAAAATGACAATGTGAGGATAATTTTAGGACGATTGAAAAGGATTTATCTGTCTTTCGCTTGCTACTAAACATAGAGCCCAAACAATAGTTGACATTATTCACACTGATTTCCACATTCCGTGAAGCCAGTTATAATTCCAGGACTCGAAATATTTCTCAGGTTCGCATGTATGGAGCTGATCTATGGCCTCCCAAATGTGTGTCTGTAGAAATAAGAAAACTGAGTAGATGCTGGCACTCCACCCACCATCCTTGGATCCCTCAGTATCTGAATCTCATTCTCATTCTGCTCAGGATTTGGGCAGACGCAGAGAATCAATAACTCCCTTCTTTACTCCAGGACCCTGAGCAGACTTCAGTCTATTTAGGAATTAGATATGAATGTCTGCTCTCTTCTCCCTTTTGGTGGATTGTATATAATTTTCTTAGTGTTTCTTATGCACATACACTATGGTAGCTGACTTCTAAGATACTCTAGTAACTCCCTCCTCCCTAGATCACTTTCTTAGAGTTCAGTTGATGCTCTCTGCACCGCTTTTTGGTGGGGGGGGTTATAGCAACTTCATTCACAATAGCCCAAAACAGAATCAAGTTGTTCTGTATATATCTTTAATCAACAAATGATGTATATATATCATGATATATATATATACATGTATATCATGATATGTATATATATGATATATATATATCATGATGAGATATATATATATATATATATATATACATATCACTGTATCACTGTATCACTGTCTTCCTGTTCATCATTGATTTGCTCGAGTGGGCACCAGTAACATCTCCATATGTCCTGTCTCATGCAAGTAGAGCCCAAGGGCACCTGCTTGCTCCAGGAACATAAAGAGCCTCAAACCATTCCATCAGGTCATGGGAATGAGGTCTATAATTGTTACTGGTATTTGACATATCAAATACGACATGGGTAGCTTGCCAGGCTCTGCCGTGTGGGTAGCATACTCTTGTAGTCATCTCAAAATCCAGCATTATTGATGAACCGCGCTGCCACTTGAGGCCAGGCTGTGATAGGCTGATCTGCTGGGTGGAGTTCTGATGAGGGGGAAGTCCGGATGTGGAAAATGGAGGCCCTGATGGAGTGGGGGTTGTCTGGCTTATTGCGAAGCTGCTGGGGTGGTGGGCCAGGGCTAGAACCTGCCATCTCTCCCGGGCACCTCATGAGCAGCTGGGAACAGGGAGAGCCAGTAGCAGCTCTGTCCCATGTCTGTGAGTCTCTGGATCAGCATACCTGGGCCGGATTTAAAAAAGACTGCTGCAGGGTGGATCTCGATGAGCTGGGCTGTGATAGGCTGGTCTGCTGGGTGGAGTTCTGACGAGGGGGAAGTCGGATGTGGAAAATGGAGGCCCTCATGGAGTGGGGGATTATCTGGCTTGTTAGCGAGGCTCTGCTGGGGTGGCGGGCCAGGGCTAGAACCCACCATCTTTCCTGGGCGCCTCATGAGCAGCTGGGCACAGGGAGAGCCAGTAGCAGATCTGCCCCATGTCAGTATATATATATATATATATATATATATATATATATATATATATATATATATATATAGTATGTATGTATGTATGTACATACTGAGAAGAATACTACACTACAGTTAAAAGCATATGTTATGTCGAATAAATTACATATATATCTCAAGAAAGAGACTGGGCGCCCTTGGATGAACCCAAAACCACAGCAGAGCCTAGCAAGTTACCCGTAGTGTATTCAATATGCCAAAAACAGTAACAATAACAATAATGGACCTCATTCCCAATGAATAGAGATGTTACTGGTGCCCACTTGAGCAAATCAGTGAACAACGGCAAGTGACAAGTGATATCTCAAAAAAAGTATAAGTTTTTCAGAGGACAAGAGAAGGGATTTGATTGAACTGGCATTGGTAGTGTAACACTCAGGTTATGATTTACTTTTCACATTCTGCACTTTTCAGATAAATTATATGTGAATCCATGTATTAGGGCAGCTCTGGGAGACACTGAGTTTTTGTTTTTGTTTCTGCTTTAGTATTCTAATCAAAAAATATTCTACGCCTCCACCTGTTTATTCAGAACTTTAAATGTATTGTTTCCCCAGGCAGATAGATTTGGATCATGATGGAGCTTTAGTTCCAACCTTACTCCACTGTTAATCTTGATAAACAAAAAGGAAATTTCCTATTAGGACTTTTTTTTTTTTTTGGTTTGTTTACTTTGGGGACATGCCCGGTCGTTACTCAAGACATGGTTCTGTGCTCAGGGATCACTCTGGCAGTGCCTGGCGACCATATGTGTGCCAGGTATCAAACCTAGGTTGGTCAGGCAAAGCAAACACTGCCTGATGTACAATTATTCTGACCCCATTTGATCTTTCTTTTTGTTTTATTTGGGCCCAAAGAAAAATGTATCTCCAAATGGTTCATGGTAGTGATGAAAATTTCCTAGTATTATCTTTTGTATATTTAAAATGTAAAGAAATATGCTTTACATCTTTATACATGTATACAAATAAAAATTAAAGAGGTCTTTTTTGTTTGGGAGGTGGGGTACAATGGTGATGCTTAGGGCTTACTCCTGAGTGCAAGGCAAGGCATGTGCAAGACAAGTACCTATATGCTATACTATCACTCCAGCCCAAAATGGGTCTTTCTTAAACTACTACCTTTGTTATTCTATAACTTTTTGTGACATATATATTTTATTTTATTGTTGTTTATTCTTATTAAAAATAAAAGTCTTTGCCCATTAAATCAATTTATGCTCACAGTTGGAGAAATTTTAGTTGAAGAATTCACATATTTCAAAACAGTGACCATCAAAATAAAGGAAAGAATGTTCAAAAAAAAGGGATTTGAAATATCTACTATTAGCTGTCCCTCAGAAGAGCTATGCAGTGACCTTTGCTGCCAGAACCAATAATTCATTAATAAACTTTGTTCTTAGAGGTGATACAGTGATAAAGTTCTTAGAGGGAAAAAAGAAGTCCATATATTACATGTATAGACCCATGGGAATATTTTTAGGTGTCCCCAATTCATTGAAAAGAAACTGTGTTGTCAAATGCAACAAATATAGATTCCTGGGAATTGGAAGTTTCCTGAAGGGTGAGATAGGGCCCCTGGACTTGCACCTTAAGAATGGTTCCAGCATTTTGGCTAGCTAGTAAAGCCAGGAGCAGTTTTACATAGACCATGTTATCGCTGGGCTGTCATATGCAGTTACTCAGGATCAGCTCTGTGAGGTCACTAGACTTACTTGAATGGGAGACTCAGAGCAAAGACAATGCAGAGAAACACTGAATTCCAGAGTGAAACTCTTCAACTGAGACTTCAGCCTCTCAGCCCTTCAGTAGAGCATTTTGAAGAGCAGCCTTTCAGGTTCTATTGTATTCTTTGTAAATTGCAATTCTTTAGCATAACAAGGATGTGTGTTTGTACTTATAGCACACTTTAAGTGACAGCTAGTTAACATTTGAACTCAGAGCCTCCACAGAGCCTGACAAGGTACCCGTGGTGTGTTCAATATGCCAAAAACAGTAACAATAATAGACCTTATAATCCCAGCAAATGGAGACGTTACTGGTGCACTTTCTCAAGCAAATTGATAACAACAGGAAGACAAGTGACAAGTTAACATTTTAAGGACAGGGCTATAACAGTCATGGTCCAGGGATATACAGGGGGCATTAGAAAGACTAGACACAACTATGCTATTATAACAAAAGAAGATTTGCTCATCTCTGAGAGAGACTAGAATAACTTCTCATTGGTGAAATGAATGCTTATGATGTTACATAGGGGGTTTGAAATTAATTCTATACAAGCATTGTAGCCCTAGTAACAGTGGTGTGAATCTGGAGGAAACTCTGCTACCTACCCGCTTGGCTGGGTCCTCTCAGACCACAACCCCATTTAAGTTCCTTTCAAGCTTGGTGGATGTCTCTGGTGCCTGTCTTCTGATCTCAGGTTTTGCTGAGTTCTTCCCCAGAATGCCATTCTCTTAGACCTTTGTAGACGTGATGGTGGTGGGGACTTTGCTGTACATATTGACAGGTTAACATTGTTTCTGGACCTGCAGGTTGAGTATGCAAACACATGTACCTTCTTTGGTCTGAAAGGTACTTTCCTGTCAGCACTTGGTAATTTGACAGTGGGGGGGTGGTGAGTTCCCATCCTTACCGTTTCTGTCTTTCATAGCCACTGGAGGTAGCTGGTCTCTGCCAGCCTAATAGCGAAGGCTCAAGAGAAATGAAATTAGCTGAAGTCAGTTCTCTAGAAACACACATTTCATCAAAAAATGGTTTGAAGAGAGACAGTGGTTTTTACACATAGCTAAGAGAGTGTGACAGAACTTGTGTTGAAAATCAATCCTCATAATGGGGGAGCTGTGACAAAGAGTGAGTCAAAAAGTCACCTTGAATGTGGAGTGGAAGCAGCCCCGTGCTGAGGCACAGTCATAAAGCGGATAGCAGTATTATTTTTCTTCAAAACACAGGATGTGAAAAAAATTGCACAGGATGTGAGTAATATTACAGTTCTTTCCTCTCACTAAATTCAGTCTGTCTAATGGAAAAGTAAAATTCTGTTATGATAGGGTTCTTCTTGGTGAATTGTGAATGCCTCAGGAGCATCTTGAGTTAGAAAAGATATAAAGAACCTGTCATAGAGTCAGGATAGGGGTGGGGGAAGGAATTAGGGACATTGGTGGTGGGAAATGGGCACTGGTGGACACATGGGTGCTAAAACACTGTATGACTGAAAACCAAGCACGAAACATCTTTGTAATTGTATTTCTCACGGTGTTATAATAAAATATTACAAAAAAGAAAAAAGTAACAATAAATATCATCAGTATTAATACTCTTACTCAAGGATGAAAACTTTCCTGATGCCCTGGGTTCTCTGCCTAGGCTTGGTGCCCAGTGTCCAGGTGACACCCCACAGGAATGCCTGGGGGTCTGCTCCTTCTGAGTCCTGTTGCATCAGTGATTTTAGAGCTCACACACTTTGCTCAATTCTATCTTGGAGGATTCTCCTCCTTCCCTCACCCATAAAGTATCTTCTGCTCTTCCTTCTTCCATTGCTTTTATTTCTTAGAGGATTTTATATAATCACACTTCAAGGGACAGTGAGAAACATGGTGTGAAATCTCCTCCTTAGAGGAAAGGTTGCAAAAAGAATATGCAAATATTAGTGTTTTTCTGCAAGCACAGGTCATACAGCATAAGCATGTCCAATAACGTCTAGCGTGTGGTGAGAGGAGTGGCTGTAAAATTGCCACTTTAATGGACAAGAGTGAGGGTACAGTGACTAAAGCACTTGCTTTGGATTCTGCTGACCTGGGTTCAATCCCTGGCACCCTTTTGGTTCCCCAAGCTCAATCATGAATGATCCCTGGGCACAGATCTTGGAGTAAGCCTGAGCATACCTCGGTGTGGCCCAAAACAAACCCCAAAAATTATCACTTGAAAATACACAACATGCAAGCTGTTATTTAATAAACTATGAAGTAGTAGAAAAAGGAATGGAAACGGACTTAAAGTGAAAAATGGCAATTTGATCTTTTGGGGGACATATTGTTACTGTGCAGTTAAATATATCATCTTTTTTCTAATAACACAGTTTATTATTGTAATAATCAGCAATTAAAATATTCAATTTAATAAGTTACACATTTTAATGATCTATATGCTTAGTGTTACATATTTTCTTTATTGTATTGTTGTTGTTGTTGTTGTTGTTGTTGTTTGTTTTGGGAATGTATTCTGCTGTTCTCAGGAAATATTCCTAGTTCTGCTCAAGGATCCTTCCTGGCAGGACCCAGGGACCAGGTACTTGGATCGACACTGGATTGGCTTCGTGCAAGACAAGAACCTGACCTGCTGTACTATTGCTTTGGCCCGATGTACATTTCACATGTAGGATCTTATTTGCTCTTTACACAGACTAGCAAGTGGGTAGAGTGAAATGTATTTAGTTTACTGTCAAGAGAGTCAAGAGAGTTTCATAGAAGTTGTAACTCTGAAGTCAGTGATCTGTAGATAATTGACTGGAAATAGAAGCCAAGTATGTTGTGTCCCACTTAACTGCTCTCTCCCTTAAGCTCTGAACCTGTAAGAGGAAACATGGCATATGGATTATTTATTTTAAGTTCCTTTGTGGCTAATAAGAGGTTGTCTCCACAATGTTTCACAAATAACAAAATTTTGTCCTTCATAATGACGATGTATTTAATCCCAGTTGAGCCAAGCAAATGAGTTGGTACTGTACATTCCCAAGGATTCTTCAACTTTGAGCTATTTGGAGAGATATGAGTTCATGGAAAGATTAGGTATATAAATGCATTCCTTCATTTAGAAACAACTGAAGGGCAAATAAAACTTCTGGGGATAGAACAATAAAATTAGCTGTGTGCCACAAGTGGTGATCTAAAGTTTAATAAACCAAATACCTAGTATGGCTAGTGACTGTACTGGATGTGAGGGTAGAGATTCATAAAAAAAGTTTCTCTAAGAACTTTTCACATATAATGGTAATATAGCATTTCCATGATCATAAGACAGTATTGGATTGGACTACCCCTTAGTTTTATAGTCAGATAAGATCAGGTGTACTCTTTTTAAGAACATAATTATTTTACAGCATATTACATACAGCATAACAGGATACACCATGGCACATATTTTAATAGAGTATCAGCTATACTTATTATGCTAGTCACTGTGTTAACCATTGTGGACACAATGATGTACAAAAACGTGTATCTGCTTTCTAATAACTTACAGCTCAATGAAGATATGAATTAAACCCTCAAGACTCTGAGAACTAGGGCCAGAGAGAGAGTTCAATGGTCTGAGCACATGCTTCACATGTAGGAGGCATGGGTTCAATTCCCAGCTCCACATGGCCCTCCACTGGTAGTGACCACTGAGCACAGAGCTGAGAGTAGCCCCTAAACAAAACCAGATGTGAACCAAAACAATCAAACAAACAGCCCTGAAAACCGGTGCAACTTTCTTTTCTTGGGAAAATTATGGGTGGGAAATGCGATTATAACCATTTCTTTGAACTTCTTTATTCATGCCTTTTTCTTGAGCAACACACACAAAACTACCTTAATGACTGTATTATGTAAGAGGCAATTATTAGAATTTTGTATTAACATTCTTAAGGCACTGGCCTCCCTTTGCTCTATTTTACAAAAGAGCCTGGGACATGGGGTGGGAACTGTGACAACTCCTAAATTGGCTTGGCAACATTATTCCTAAGGCTGCAATTAGACCTGATGCCAAGGACGCTTTCCCATTGTACATGCTACTTAGACTGAGAGAACCTCTTTCCTGGCCCCTCTTCCTAACCGTGGGTCAGGTGCAGGAGATATTTATGCCTTGCAAGGGCCACACACTTGGGGCTGCAGAGAGAGTAAAGCAGGCAAGGCACTTGCCTTCCATGCGCCTCACCCAGCCTTGATCTCCAGCATCACCATAGTGTCCCTTGAGCACCACCAGGAGTAATTCCTGAGTATCAGTTGGTGAGACCCCAAAAGGAAAGAAAACAAAAAGCTGGCCACACAATTCTAATAGTGACTTTTAGTGACATTTTTTGAGGGGGGCACATGGTAATGCTGAGGGATCACTTCCAGCTCTGTGAACAGGAATCACTTCTGGGGATGCTCAGGGGACTAAATGGGATGCGGAGATCAAGCCTGGTCAGCCGTGTGCAAGGCAATTGCCCTTTTACAGTACTCTCTCTCTCCTCCCAGCTCTGAGTGATCTTTATTAAAAATTGTGGCAACAGCTGTTTTGTGTATCTTCTGTTTATTATAAATCAGCAGATAGTGGAAGAGTTACATCTTGTACAGTTAGATAATTCCTCATTTTAAATTGTAGGGTAGGGATGGATATGAACTATGTTTTCTGAGACGTTTTAGAAAGAGGCATCTATTCATTTTCTGTATTACCATATTTGGGGGAATTTGAGGAGGGAAGTTCTCCATTGCCAAGGAATAAACTCTCAGTTTCTTTCCTGACTGACATTAATATTACTTTATAGACAGGACGTTGCCTAGGGGTGAAAGCATGAAACTGTTGACACAAATGTCTATTTCAAGCTAATATATTCTTTTATTTTGGTGACCCTGGATCTTTCCTTCTCTCTATCCCTGTTTCTGTCTACAATTGATGCTGATACATATTATTGTAATACTTGGTTTAAGATTGGAAATCATTGCAATCCTACTTGTTATAGAGACACCAGATAGCCCAGGAAATCTGCATTTATTTCTTGCTTTACTAGTCTTTCACCAGAGGATTCTAGGAAATCATTTAACCTCATAGCTTCAATCATCCCAACCCTAAAAAAAGGTTATGTTATTGTTATGTTATTGAGTCTCCTATTTTAGGAATTCCTGTCTCTTTTGTTGTTGTTGGATCACATATATTTTAAATGATTATTATTGAATCATAAAGAACTTCAAAGTTGTTCACAATGGGGTTCAGTCATACAATGTTCCAACACCTGAATTAATATCCCCAGTTTTCCTCCTGCCACCCCCCACCCTTAGCCTGCCTCTATGGCTGGCATTTTTCTTCTCTCTCTTTCCTTTTTGGGCATTATGGTTTGCAATACAGGTACTGAAAGGTTATCCTGTATATCTCTTTACCTACTTTCAGTACTCAGTTCTTATCCAGAGTAATAATTTCCAACTGTCATTGTCATAATGGCAATGCCCTTCTCTATCCGAACAGCTCTCTTCCTGCCTTCATTCCCTACCCCTACTATTACTGCTTGTATTAGTAGCTTCCCACTATGTATCAGTTCACCTGGCCCTTGTTTCTACTGCCCTTGGGTATAGTCTCATACTATGTTCTTTTATATCCTACAAATGAGTACAATCTTTCTATGTCTATCCTTCTTCTGACTCATTTCACTCAGCATAGTATTTTCCATGTCCATCCATATAAGCAAATTTCATGACTTCATTTTTCCTGGTGCCACATACTATTCCATTGTGTAGATGTATGATAGTTTCTTTATCCAGTTATCTGTTCTTGGACACTTGAGTTGCTTCCAAATTCTGACTATTATGAATAGTGCTGTAGTGAACATATACATGTAGATAATGTTTCTGCTGTGTTTTTGGGCCTGTATGGGAATTCTTTTCTCTTTGGAATACTGTCAGACACAGATGTGGAAAATTCAGAAGATTAGAGTTTGATGCATATTCCAATTGAAATGGAATTTTTTATTTTTAGTGTCCTGAGTACACCCCTATTTACAATGAGCTTCTTCCTCTTTTCACAAATCCTTGAATGAAAAGCTCTTCAAACCAGGTGACTGCTCAGTCAGCTTCCAGTAGATGGGCCAGTACACACAAGAGATGTCTGAGAAGTCCATTTTAATCTAGTCTCTGTCTGTTAACGGTCTTCTTGAGTAGTTTATGAATATATAGACACAGAAATGGAAGCCAATTTTAGAACCTTGGGGCCAGGTCCATTTTGTAATTTTTCTCTCAGTTAATATTGATAAGGACAAAATGGAATCTGATGTATGAAAAGAGGCAAGAAAATGGCATGGATGTATTAGAAACAGCAAGCAATTGAGGGACCAGGAAAAAGAGAGGGTGATAGAGAATGAAACTGCCTTAGAACCTGGAGAGATAATTCAGTGGGTAGGGCACTTGCCAGGCATGTGGATCACCTGAGCTAGATCCCAGCCATCCCATATGGCCCCCCGAGCAATGCCAGAAGTAACTTATGGGTATAGAGGAAGGAGTAAGCCCTGAGATTTGCTGGGTGTGTCCACAACAAACAACAAAAAGAGCTGCCTTCATTTTTTTAAAAAAATTTTTTTAAGTTCTATGAGGTAGGATTCTATTTCAGGAATTTCGCAATTTTATTTCCCCACAATCTAAAGAGGGAGGAGGCTTTACTACAGCCTGTTTAAGACAAGAGAGCCAGTTTTGTGTTTATTCACAATCACATTGCAAGATTGTAGGGTGATTGAAAAGCTAATTACAGGTTCCAGGTTCTGCAGTCAAAGTGTGTGTGTGTGTGTGTGTGTGTGTGTGTGTGTGTGTGCATGGTGTGCATGTGTGTCTGTGTTTTTATTCAGGATGACTTATGATTTGCTTTAATGAACATTCAAGGCTACAAGTGAACAATAGCTAAAGAGATCATTCCTGTTTAAGATAAATACTAGAGACTGACAGTTTGCAAACTTCCTGAGTAACATTTGACATCATCCTCATTATCTGAAGCTTGCTAAGATTAATTTCCTCAGGAATATAAATGATCCTACTACTTCTTTTCATATTCATTCCACTAAAATTTTTAATGTATTTTATTATACTCAATGAATTAAAAAGTTACAAAAATGTTCATGTTTAGGTTTCAGTCATACAGTGTTCCAGCACCCATTCCTCCACCAGTGCCCATTTCCCACCACCAATGTCCCCGATTCCCTCCCCTCCTGCTCCCATAGCCTGCCTTTATGGCAGGCTCTTTATCTTTTGTCTTTCGTACTCTCTCTGTCTCTCTGTCTGTCTCTCTCTCCCTTTCTCTCTTTCTTCTCTTACATATTGTGGATTGTAATATATGTGCTTAGAGGTTATCATGTGTATCTTTTTGCCTGTATTTAATGCTAAGTTCTATGTGGTAATAGCACTTTCGACAATTATTGGCACACTGTTCCCTTACCTGACCTCTGCTCCCACATGTTTGTGGTAATTTCCACCATTGACAAGACCTCCTGATCCACCTTTCGCCTGACCTTGGATATTGGTATCATCATTCCACTAAAATTATTATTCAATTCGATCGTAATTAAAATGTGAGTGTTTTCAAGCTGTCATATAGTTTAATTGATATTTACTATGCTTTTGATTGGTATTTTTAAATTTTAGTTATTGTCTTAGTTGATTCTGTATGTTCAAAAATATTGTTTGAATAGGGGCCGGAGCGATAGCCCAGCGGGTAGGGCGATTGCCTTGCACACGGCCGGCCTGTGCCGGCCCAGGTTCGATCCCCCGCATCCCATATGGTACCCTGAGCACCGCCAGGACTAATTCCTGAGTGTAGAGCCAGGAGTAACCCCTGAGCATCGCCGGGTGTGACCCAAAAAAGCAAAAATAAAAAATTGTTTGAACATACTTGGATGATAATCACTTAGGGAAGCACCAACACTTTATATAATACATAAATTGCTTCAATACATTTATTGGGGCTGGAGAGATAGTACAAGGGCATTGTTCTTGCCGTGCTCACTGTTGAATTGTTTTGATCCTTGGCACCCCATACTGTCCCCTGAATGCAGAAATAGGGGTGATCCCTGAGTGCTGCTGGTTGTTGCCCCAGTCCTTCCATCCATCCCCCTCAAACCCCTCACCCCAAATAAAAATATTAATTTTGGGTCAGAGAGATTAAGGTCAGGGGTGAAGTGTTTGTCTTGCATGAAGCCGACATTGGTTTTATTCCCAGCTTTGCATATGGTCCCCTGAATACTAACAGGTGTGATTCCTGAACTAGGTGCAGCTCCTCAGTACTACTGGGTATATCCCAACAAACCCCCCCCCTCACCCCCAAACAAAACAACTGAAACATGTTTATTTCTATTTTTTGTTTGTTTTGTTGTGGTGCTATACGCAGCAATGCACACTAAGTGCTTGCTCTGTATTCAGGGTCACTCCTGGCAGTGTTTAGGGGGCATATATGCTGTGGTAGGGATTGAATTAAATTAGATTTCATTTAAGGCAAGTTCGAAACCCCTGTACTATCACACTTTCGATCCATGGTTATAAGTCCATTGATGGATTTTGGTCTTCGTAGTGATGAAACTTTTTAGCTAAAGTATTACACATAGGATTGATATAAAATAAATTAAAGTGGACCTTGGCTATTTGAGGGAACATTGTTTATATTTTTCACTCAGCTTTAACCTGGGGACCTAGTAAGTATCTCTGGATTTTGTATAATATTGTTTCTCAGCCTCTTATGAACCATTGCCCCATTCATTTTTGTTTCATCCTTTAACTTGCCTCTCCTCCCAGCTGCAGTCTTAGTCTGCAGTTCCTAATTTATTCTCTTTTCATCTGTGGCCTTCTTAGAATATCCTGAACCCCAACTGAAAAATACTGCTATCAAGTATACTTTTTTTCAATCAAAAAATTTTCAGTGTTTGATCCATAGCTAGTGGTGCTCAGGACTTACTCTTGGCTCAGCACTCAGGGATCACTCCTGGGTCATGCCTGGGAGAGCATATGGGCATTAGGCATCTAACCCGAGTGAGTCAGTTGCATGCAAGGCAAGCACCCAACATGCTATATCATCTCTCTGACCCAAAATACTCTTATAGCTGCTGTATATTAAACCAGAAAATATATTGTCAGATTTTTTAATAATTAGAAGCTATTTTCTCACCAGTAAAATGTGTGATTTTCATCTTAGGGCTGCCTTTATCAATTGCTCACTAAGTTTTCTTGAAGACAGAGTTTCACTTTAGCCATGTATTTTTTTTACCTCTCTATCTGTACCTTGTAACACCAAATGGCTGTTCTGTAAATGTTGAGTCAATGAATTAAGTGAGCTATTGTGTGGCTTAAAGATCTTTTGATCGGAAAACACAGCATCTACATGTCTTTTAAATGTGTATTGTCTTCCCCCACTCCACCACCCTGTCCTACCAACGAGCACCTGTGACAATCAGTGCGTGTAATGCCGCCTAATAATGATTCACTTTTCATTTTATTTCAAGACTGTTGTTTCTTCATAAAGAGATTTGTCATTTAGTCCTGGATGTTAAACTTGCTGGAGACATTGTGCATGTTCCTTAATGCTTTTGCACTTGTTTTCTGATTTCAAATACAAAGCAATGGTATTCACTTACCATTCTAAGATAATAAAACATGAGTGGACTACACATGACTCTTCTTGAAGTAATATTTGTTAAATGACGAACAGTTTGCTTGGCATATGGTATGGACTCAAAACATGAAAACTATGTTTTGAGAATCATGGAGAAGGTGATGAAATAACAAAATCACTGGGGATATGCAAAGTCAGTGTCAAAAAATGATATCCACCAAGGCAAATATTGTGCCATGTGTTCACAGAGTATTTACTTATATTGTAGAACTGACATAATCTTTTCTTAGAATTAGCAGGTAACCTACCTCTCACTTTTCCCAAGAGATTGTACAATGTGATGAAGGGCTTAAAAATACTTCTCTCAAAAACAAATTTCACTAATGCTTAGGATAGTTATTATCTCATTAATTGTTGGCATCATATTAGTAAAAATGAAGGAGAGGAGCAGGTTTCTTTGCTGCCTACTTACAGAAAGGCTCACAGACTGCAGCTGTTGCCTTGAAAAAAATGAACCGCCTTCTTCCTGTTGCAAAGCCCCACCCTTTATGCCAGTTTTCTCATGTTAAAGTATTAAGTAGGTGGATAATAAATTACATGACTTTCTGTACAATCAGATTCCTCATTCCAGTTGAAGCTTTATGCTCTCCCAATGTCTGATTCTTCCCACACCTCTCTCAGGACAACAGAAAAACATCCCTTTCCCTTACTTGTAACTTTGCTCTGTGGAAGTTTGAGTGACTCATCACACAGTAGAACTGATGGAGTCAACAGCTGCTAGAAAATCATCTTTTCCTTAATAACTGTATCAACATGTGTTTTCTGTTATTCAGTGAAGAACAGAAGTATATCAACTATCTGTGAGAGTCCTTGTTAATCTTCGTTGGGGGAGGCTCATCAATATAATAAAATGCTCAAATGTGTACAATAGAGAACATTTTGATGGGGGGAATAAACAATTCTTCAAGCTGTGGAGAGATTCTACAGGGAATAAGACACTTGTCTTGCATGGTACTGACTCTGGTTCAGTCCTCCAACTGACATCGAATATGGTCCCCAAGCACTTCCAAGAAATACAAACATAAAGTAGAAAAACAGGCCAAATGTGAGGTGCATTTGCTGCCCTTTACTTCACGGTGGATGAGGTGACTTCATGGCACTGAAGTGGTGAAGTTGAAATTCTTATTCTGTAGGATGATAATACCATCAGATCAACCTAGCAATTAGTAATTCAGTATCTATTTTGATAACAATGTGTGCTGTATTGAGAGATTTTTATAATAGATTTGCATCTTAAATGGGATCAAGGATAAACATTGTAAGCATACAAAAATAATCTCCTATGTGCTGAGAAGAGATTAGAGGCTGGTTAAGACAAAAGAAAGAGGAATTGCTTCAGATAGGGAAGACCTAGACCACCTGTCTCTAAGGAGTCATTGAAGCTAGATCTAAAGGATGAGAAGGAGGCTGCAAAATGAGAGGAATTTTATAGCAATATTCCAGTCAGGAGGAGCTATTTCACCTGGCTGGTATGAGATGGAGAGGAAAAGTGGAGTCTCGGGCATGAGGCAGAATTCAAAAAGCAGTGTGCCGATGATATAAAAATATTAAAATAAAAAGAATGGAGAAGTAAAACTTGCATCACTATCACTATCTTCCCGTTCATCATCTATTTGCTAAAGCGGGCACCAGTAATATCTCCATATGTCCTGTCTAATGCTAGTAGAACCCAAAGGCATCTGCTTGCTCCAGGAACATAAAGAACCTCAAACCATTGTATTAGGTCATGGGAATGACCTAATATAAATGTTACTGGCATTTGGCATATCAAATATGACACGAGCAGCTTGCCAGGCTTGCCGTGTGGGTGGCATATTCTTGTAGTCACCTTTGAATAAAGCATGTATTGATGAACCACGCGCCGCAAGCAGCCGCGCAAGCCAGGCTGTGATAGTCTGGTCTGCTGGGTGGAGTTGTGACGAGGGAAGTCCGGATGTGGAGGATGGCGGCCCCCATGGAGTCGGGGCTGTCGTCTGGCTTGTTGTGAGGCTCTGCTGGGGTGGCAGGCCAGGGCTAGAACCCGCCATGCCTCCTGGGGCGCCTCCCTGAGCGGCTGGGTACAGGGAGAGCAAGGGAGCAGCTCTGCCCCATGTCTGAGAGTCTCTGGTTCAGCATACCTGGGCCGGATTGAAAAAAAAAAGGTTTTTTTTCAAAACTTGCATAGAAAGGAAGAAAGCATTGTGCATGGTGGAGAGAATGGATAGAGTCCTACAGATTAGTGAAGAGAAGATACATTAAGGGGACAGAGAAGATAATAGAGAAGATACATTAAGGAACATTAACAGAGAAGATAACAGAGAAGATGCATTAAGGGGACAAAGTGCTAAATGACATAGAAAGTCATTTTACAGGAGAGGAGATTCACATATAATAAACTAACAAAAGAAATACTCAACTTTTTATATAACCATAAAACTATAAATCAAGACTGAGCTAAGATAGTATCATGTGTACCGATTTGATAAGAACATTTTAAGAAATATGCTATCATTTGAGAAAAGATATTTGTAGCTACTTGCTATTGACTAGGAAAGTTGGGTTTATATTCACTTGATCACTTGACTTCCCATAGGTTATCGATTTCTAGAGTGGGAACCAGTAACATCTCAATATGTCCTGTCACATGTGAGATAGCCTAAGGGCATCTGCCTGCTCCAGAAACATAGTCTCAAACCATTCCATAAAGTCATGGGAATGAGGTCTATAATTCTTACTGGTATTTGGCACGGCAAATACGACACAGGCAGCTTCCCAGGCTCTGCCGTGCGGGGGACTATATTATGAATAAGTAAATTAGTCTGAGAACTGGGACCAGCTGGGAAACAGCAAGAGGCACAGGACTGAGCTGCTGCCCGCTCGACCTGTGCTGGGCTGATGAGGGGTCCTGGAAGGGGTGCAGGACAGGCTCCGTCTGCCTGCCGGTCAGACCCTCAGAGGGCCAAGAACCTCATGCATCATAACCGCAGCCACTTGCAAGGTCCAGACGCCACAGTTCGGCAGAGCCACAAACAATGAAATAGAGTTTCAAGCCTAGGTATGCACAATTGGGTGATTGAATCCACCAGGTTCCCTGGGGAGCTGAAGCTGGGGCGCCCTCCCCAACTCAATGCCCTCTGGCAAAGCCTGGTGGGCCCACCCAGAACTGCGACTGGTTGGAACTGTTTATGGTGGGTGTCCCATGTACCTTCCTCCCCTGGCGTGTGGTCATATTCATCTAACTGGTATCCCATCACATTTTCTAGAAATGAAGTGTGTGGGTATGAGGTGTGGTCTGGGGGACCACCTTGGTAATTTCCTATGCAGTGGACTAAATAGCACAATGGAGATTTGAGGATCTCCATTGACTTTTGTTTAACACCTGGTTCATTGCCCATATTTAGAGAATTAGCTCCAACAACCAATATAGAATGGATTGTTCAGTGTATGAACAGGAAAAGCTCAAATAGATGTTGAGATAAATGTGAAATAAGTGTTGTCAGTAGCTGTAGTGATGGTGTGTCTGGGATTGTCAGTAGAAAACCACTGTATTCTGGAAACCTAAAAAGTGAATCCAAGAACAGAAAGTTGCCAGACTCCCACACATCTGCCTAGGGAAAAAAAAGGCATGAATTTATCATTACTGTTCCCTTATATGAGCTGTAAGGATCAACATAATTGATGCTGGCTAAGTGAGCAGGCATGGGGAGGGGAGGAAGGGTGGGAGGGAAATGCAAGTCTCTGGTGGTAGTAGGGGTACACTGGTGGTGTGATTGGTGCTGAATGATGAATCTTTCCAGCAACTGTATTGTGAAAAAGGTTGTACTTTCTAAACCACGATGTTTAGAATCACTATATCACTGTCTTCCCGTTCATCGTCGATTTGCTCGAGTAACATCAGTAACATCTCCATATGTCCTGTCTCATGCATTAGAGCCCAAGGGCACCTGCTTGCTCCAGAACATAAAGAGCCTCAAACCATTCCATCAGGTCATGGGAATGAGATCTATAATTGTTACTGGTATCTGGCATATCAAATACGACACGGGTAGCTTGCCAGGCTCTGCCGTGCGGGTAGCATACTCTTGTAGTCATCTCAAAATCCAGCATTTATTGATGTACCGCTTGTAGCCGCAGTGAGCCGGGTTGTGATAGGCTGGTCTGCTGGGTGGAATTCTGACGAGGAGGAAGTCGGGATGTGGAAAATGGAGGTCCTCATGGAGTGGGGGGGTCGTCTGGCTTGTTGTGAGGCTCTGCTGGGGTGCGGGCCAGGGCTAGAACCTGCCATCCCTCCCGGGCACCTCATGAGCGGCTGCCCCATGTCTGTCTCTGTGACAGACATAACACTGTGTATATATGTGTGTAGGCCAATGTGCACATATCCATGTACCTTCCCCCTTGAATAAGCACAAGTGGTGACTGCGACAGACGCAGAAGAACCACAGCTCACAAATAACCTGTACCATGTACCAAGACCCACCCAGAGTAGGAGCTAAACCTCAAAATCCAATACCAAAAGAGAAACTAAATATAATGCGGTGGGGAAGACAGGAAATGAGAAAAAAGAACTATATTCTGCTATCTGTTGAACATGCCCCTCTTCTGTGGTTTATTGATGGTGTCTCTCATGGCACCTGCGAACCAATGCATCTGCTGTCAGATCACTAAGGCATTTGACAACATCATTTTAGAACCTTTAGTTACTAAGATATCAATAATTAAATGCATTCAGTTCACACTTTGTTCTTATGGATACCAGCTATTTATCTCTGTCCTCTAAGGAAGCTAATGGTATAACGGGAAAAATATCAAGAATAATTAAAAACATTTCTATAAACTCCATCAGAAGAAATAAAACTTTTACCCAGGACATCAGCTATAAGTCATTCATATGGGGTTAGCCTGGTCCCACGCTGAAAAGTGAGTCAACCCCAGTCTAGCCACCTGGGTGGGTGGGTGGATGTTTAGAATAAATCATTTAAATTTAAAAAAATAAGTTAATATTTTTTGTGCTGTGGGAGCACTGCGCCTGGCTGAGTTTAGGGCTTACTCTAGGTTCTGTGCTCAGATATAACTCCTGGCAGAGCTTGGGGATCATGTAGGTTGCTGGCGATAAAACCCTGGTCAGCTGTGTGCAAGGCAAGTGCCCTACCCTCTGTATTATTGCTCCACCCAAAATAAGTGAATGCAAGAATAGAAATAGGCCAGCTTTGCACATAACAACCCAGAAAAAAAGTCATAACTTTTTAAATACCATTCCTATGCATGGGCTATTAGGTCAATATAATTAGTGCCGGCAAAGGGAACAGGTATGGGGATGGAGGGTGGGTGGGAATGAGGAACTTTGTTGTTGGTGGGAGCATATTGGTGGTGGGATTGGTGTTGAATGATGAATCTTTCTAACAACTGTGTTGTGAAAAACTTTGTACTTTGTAAATTATAGTGTTTAAATACAGTTAAAAATAAAGATGGAATAAATTTTAAAATGGAAAAAGAAACAAAATAAGTCAATTAGAATAATAACTCCTGGAGGAACTAATGTTGCTAATTGCCTCAGGAGAAATGTACAAGTATAATTATTCAGCACTATTGTAACATCAGGGATCATGGAGAGGTAACTGGATAAAAGTGGTATATTCACATAATGAGCAAATCCATGGTAATCAAATGAATGAACTAGAATTGTATTATTAATATGGATGAAATTAAAAGTGTTGGTGAAAAAATTAAGTCTCTATTCCATGTTGTTTAGTTCCCTTTTAAAAAAAAATTAAAACAAAAAATAGAATACTGTTTAGCAATAAAAGAATGCAATTTTTCAGGATCTGGAGAGATATTACGGGATTAAAGCTCTCGTCTTGCATGCTGCTGACCCTGGTTTGTACCTCATTGAATATGTTCCCCAAGCACTTCCAGGAATGATTCCTGAGCACAGAGCAATGATTAGATATAGTTCAAAAACAACACTTGATCTTAGCCAAAAGACCCAGAGGCAGGCTAGGGAATGGGGAAGGAATCAGGACATTGGTGGTGGGAAATGGGCACTGGTGGAGGGATGAGTGCTGGAACACTGTCTGACTGAAACCCAAGCATGAACATCTTTGTAATTGTATATCTCATGGTGGTATAATAAAATAAAAAAATTAACTTTGAAATTATTAAATTGAATCATTTATATATAATCATTTATATTTAATGATAAATAATTAATAGAAATTTCCTATCCATGTCCCATGTGCCTTGAAATTACTTGAGGTCCAACACTAAAAACTTTGAAAAGTAGCAACATAAAGTCACAGTTGGAAGAGCTGTGGAGAGAGCTCAACAAGCTGAAGTGAATGCATTTCATGTGGAAGAACATGGTTTAATCCCCAACACCACTTGGTCCTCTGAGCACTACTGGAAGTGACTCCTGGGAGTAACTAAGGAAAACACTAAACACAGAGTAACAAGATATATAAACACAGATCTTACCATAATTGGGAGAAAGAAAAAACCTCAAATGCAACACTTAAATTTATCTTATATTGTAATGAGAGCAAACCTGACCTTGCTAAAAGGACTGAATGTATAAATATAAATACTCCAGCACTCGAATGAGAGATGTCAACATATTCAATGTGTGAAAATATAATTAAATCTTTAATATTACGAATTAAAAAAAAAGGAAAACAAAAGAGTCTTGTATTTGCAACAAAATGGAAAATGTTAGAGCGAATTACGAAAATAAGTCAGAAGGAAAGTGTGGCGGAAAGCAGATGAAAAGACATGTTAAGATCTGATGGATACTGCCTGTTGACAAATACACAGGGTTTCCCGGAAGGCTGTCTCCCAATTGAAATAGGTTGCGGGTCTGCCTAGTGAGACAGAACCACGAAGCAGAAGCAGAACCATGGACCCTGCTATCTTGGGTCATTTCCCTTCATCACATCTCCTTGTTGACTGTAACTAGTCAAAGATGAAGTCTAATGGACACTGTCTGGGATGCAGACAGAAAACAGGTTTTTCTTGAGTTCTGTTTCTCTACAGTAGACCCAGATAAGATCTTACCATCTTGGGCTAGTCAGGAAGGCTGTATTTGCAACCTGACACACATACTCTTGTTTGTTTCTCACCTTACCTTGAGAGCACCCCCTGCTGGCTTGGCTCCTAACTATTTGCCTCCTTCTAATCATCTGCCTCTGTAAAACTATGTATCCTTAACTCTAATTTGTGTTGTTGTTTGATGCTGTTGGGTATATAAGAAGTTGGGGCCCTTGTGTAAGCTGTTAGCTGCTGTAATGAGCCTGCTGTCCCTCCAGTGGGTGATTATTAAAAACCAAAGAAAATAAGTCTCATTTGTGAGGTCTCATATCTCCACCCCTGACCAACAGAGATCTCTTATTAACAAGAAAGGGCAAGTATCAAATGATTTCACCTATGTGTGCAGCATAGCAATATAAAATTGGTGGACAAGCAAAACATAGTAAACAGTTCAGTGGATATTGATCAAGGTTGGCTGAGGAGAGGAAGAGAGAGAAGGGAGATACATGAAGGAAGACAAGAGAAAATCATGAACGAATTTAAAAAACTCTTGGAGAAACTGGAAAACACACCAATACACCTGAAATTAAATGATTTTATGACTGGAAGATTGTATACACATAGATTTTTAAAAAAAAGCTAAGACAGTGATAATTAGAAGATTTAGGAGAATGAAGGCCTCATATGTAATAAAAGGGACAGGAAAGTGAGAAAATAGATAGGACCGTTAGGAGTTTTTGTTGCAAATCTAGTTCTTTGATTAGGTGCTGAATTCACAAGTGCTAATTAATTATGACTGAATAACAAAATAAATAAAAGAAATGAAGAGAACCACAGGCAGACCAATGATGACAGACCTATGACTATGCTTCGGTCTACATCTGGCCACCTGAGGTGAAAAATAGTTTTAAAAACGATTTGTCTTAAAAATACAATTATACCAAGGGTAACTTGGTAACATTTAGTGTGTGTAGATAATCATTTTGAGAGGTTTGGCTATAAAGGAAAGAGAAAACAGGGAGGTTGATCTCAGGTAAAGGGAGAGATTTTTTTTTATGTTTGTGAGAATAATAGAGGTGATGTCTGTTGGCTGATCAGAAAATCCAGAATACAGGGAGGTAGTGAAGGGACAGATGCTAAAGAAGTGAGAAGAGATAAACAAGGGGAAATGATCGTGAAAAAACAGGAAGGAGGTTCAGGACACACATACATCACTCTATACAAATCATATGTAAATCCATGAAAATTATTTTTGCATGTAAATATTATGCATTGTTTTGTAAATATAATATAAATTTATATATATTTTTGCTCTGGGGAAACTTGAATATAGAAGTAATGACAATAAACTTCGCAATAAATAAATTGTGATAACATATGCCTTCTCAAGAAAAATTAGATAAGGTCTGAGAGACCTTAAGACATTATTCCCTGAATGTGTCAGTTGCAGATGAGAATAGTAATATACATTCCACAGGTTGTTGAAGCCTCACATTGTATTACATATAATGAGGCATCAGATGTTATTAGATGCTATCAGCTAAGCAAATCTTCCTTATTAAGTGAGTCAAGCTTCATGATGTTAATTATTTAAAAATTTAATAAAGTTAACTATTAACATCCTTGTTTAATTGTATCTGAATCAACTCATTAATGAAAGAAAATTATTAACTAACTTTTTTTTTGGGTTAGGGATCAGACTCAAGGTGTCACACATGCAAAGCAAACGCTGTCACTGCTGAGCTATATCCCTGACCCTTACTTAAAAACTTTTACTTTATTTGTGGTTGTTTTTGGGGTTACATCCAGCTGTGTTTAGAGCTTACTCCTGGCTCTGAACTAGAGATCACTCCTGGCAGTAGTTGGGGACCATATGTGATGCTAGGGATCAAACTCCAGTGTGGTGCCTCCAAAGTAAGCACGTGACCCATTACACTCTCTCTCCAGCTCTGATTTATTTTTATCTGAAATCATGAATGGTGCTAGCTTTGAAGGAAAGGTCCCATTTAAGTGAGCTGTAATAATAGAAATTATTGAAGTAAGCATTCCCCACTCAAACACACTACAATTACATACACACAGTGCATGGACTCATCACACATCGAGACACACATACAACGCACAGACACACAATGTATGTATGTACTCATCACATACGCACTCATACCACACACACCCCAAGATATACACATAGCACTTCAGGGAAAATAAAAATAAAGCTAAGGGATGAACTGTTAAACATTTTTATTGTGTAGACTTGTAACTGTTATAGGACATGCAAAATAAAAAAGTGCAAAATATATCAGTAAGCATATAAAATTTCAGCAGTCTTCTAGACAGCTTATTTGCAAAAAGGGGAGGTCTAAGCATCTATGAAGAACAGACATGTCTTGGGATACACAGTTTACAGATTGAATCTCTAAGTAAGTTCCCAAGTGATTTTTCTCCTATAAAGATAAAAATATCTTTACACTTAAAAATATGCAGTATAGTACATACTCAGTTATGCACACAGTTTAAGAATCAAACTATGTCCACGCCAGTGTCTGTTTTAAGTAACAAAAGTTGATAATCAAAGTTTTAGAAAAAGTGGAAGAGAGATTAAAAAAACAGAAGGAACTCCAATAAGTATATGAAAATAGAAAGATTAGCACAACAAAGGTAAAAAATAAAATCCTTAACGGCAAAATCTTAATATGAGCAGGAGGAATAAAAAGCTTTTTGGATGTACCAGGCAGCTTTCTCTATGACTCAGGTTTACAGGTAAAATTCCTCAGTTTGAGTTCAATTTGAACTGATTCCAGCAAAATTACCTCAATCTTTTATTATTGCCGCCCCCCCACCTTCTTTCTAGCAATATGATGCTTGTGTTAGGCCCAAAGCTCCTGGTAAGGGGAGGGGCAGGTGTCACAGCGGACAGGGCTGCAAGTGCTCTCTCTTGAAGGGGTCACATTTGCCACTTTTCTGACAGACTCACACAATGCTTATATTTTATCAGCCCTTCCCTTGAGACCCACTGGTCAGCTGAAAAGGGGACACAATGTTCAGCCTTTAAACTACCCCAGTGATGGATTAGCTTGGAGTCAGGAAAGCATGATAACTCTTGAAAACAAACGAAGCTGAATAAACATGCCGACGCCATCCAGCTGATGAGCGACAGTTCTGCTGACTTACACTCCTGCCAATGGAGAGGGCTCAGACCCATTTGTCCACTAATTCGTTTCATGGGGCTGATGTTGACCATCCTCCATATGAATGAAAATGCTACGTGGTCAAGTGCAGACATGAAATTCATTTGACTCTGGGTCTCAGAAGCAGAAAACAGCATTGAGAACTAGCTCACCAATGGATCTCTGCTTCTGGACTTCACCGAGAGGAAGCTGACCTCATGAATTGGACCCTCTTTGAAAAGAACACATGAGCCACAGGAAGGCACTTAGGTCTTATGATCTATATAACAAATATTCAGTCACAGAAAATATCACAAGTTAAAAATCTCAAGAAGGGTAAGGCATTAGTTAGATCATGTGAACGCAGACAGCAACTTTCTGATTTTATAAGAAATACTAGGTCTGTCAGATCATTCAGGTGAATGGCAGTGATTTAATTTAATTCTTCAGATAATGGGGAGAGAGTCTGCTTAAAACCTGCCCATATGCCTGTACACTCAATGGCTAAAGCCTAGGATTCTTTCCCTTACTATAAAATGATCAACATTTTAAAGTAGGTAGTTGAAGTTGTTGGCTCTTCCTATCCCCACGCCTCAGTTCTTAATATTTCTCTCAATTATCTCTTAATAAATCTTCACATCTCAGCAAAAAAATTATCCACATGCAAATAAAAATATAAGGAAAACATTTTAATGAATTAAAAAATTCAAAAACACCCTCCCAAAAAAGAACCCCACAGAAGAGCTAACTCAGAAAAGACAATATTTATGGAAACCAAGTGATTTCTTTGTTCTCAACCAACAAAATGCATTCATATATTGTTGCTCTCCTAGCAACTGAAACTTGAAATTGGCACCAAGAGAATTGAAAGAAAAAAAATCAAAGAATCTGGTATGCTTCTATGCTTGAAATGTCCTTTATATTTCTTTCTGCATGTTGATGTGGATATTGCTGAATATTTTGCCAATAGCCTCAAAGAGTGGGTCACAGAAGGTGTGGATGTAGATGGAATAGACACGGCTGATGCACTGAATCTCAATCAGGAAACTCTTAATACATGGTACAACTGCCCAGATGTGCAGGAAAGAGAGAATGGCAAAGTAAAGACCCCAGATGAGCGCCATTGGGATGCCAAAGAGGGTGGACAGCAAGCGGTAAAACCAATATTTCGTCACAGTGAAGGTGGTGAAGCTGGCTTTCCAGATGCCATCAAAACTGTGTGTTCCTTCTGGTTCAGCAATCACATCTTCAAAATCAATCTAAAAGAAAGAAAGGAAAGGCTGTGAACTTGAAAGAAAAGAACATTTAAAAAAAAAGACCACCTCTGAGTATCTACAAACACGCATTTGCTTTCATGTTCAGGTTCTGTGTGAGATGTACACAGCCACCCAGCAACCAGACAGCACCATTTGGAGCTTGCAGGAAATGTAGATTCTTGGGATTCCACTTGCATCTTAGTACATTTCTGGAGGTGGGCACTAGGAAATATTTTCATGTTATCCTTAAATTTGTTTACCCTGCAGAAAGTTAAGAATCAATGTCCTCAGGGGCTGAAACATTGAGTATAGTGGAGAGGGTGTTTGTTTTGCTTGTAGCTGACCCAGGTTCACTCTCTAGCACTGCTTATGTTCCCCAACGCCTGCCAGGAGTGATCTTTGAGCAAAGAGCCAGGAGTAAGCCCTAAATATTTCTGGCTGTGTCCCCAAAACAAATAAAAAGTAAATTGAAATAATCAGTGTTCTAGAAGAAACTGAATGGATTATAAAATTCCTTCCCGCTTTCAGGTAAAATCGAGTAACATAGTTAAGTATACAAGCCGGGTAACCAATGGTATATTACATGACCTAAATTACATTGCAACACCAAAGCGATAAGGGGTCATTAATTTATGTGATCATGCATGATCCATGGTCCATGCAGAAGGTTTGATTCTTAACCTTCTGCGGGGTAAACAAACTTCAGGATAACATGAAAACATTTCCTAGCGCCCACCTCCAGTTCAATAATAAGTTCATAACTTGTTATTGACTCTTCACACACTGAATAGAATTACCTCAGGAAATTAGATTCTTTTGAGATAGAAAAAATTTGAGACATGTTTCACGGTGTGATGAGACTTGAGCAGGATTTGATAAATGGGTCACAACTTGGAGAGGAAGTGACGAGGGTCAGTGAAATCACAGAAAATTCCCAGGAACAAGGAACGGTGGTACAGTAAATTTCCAGGTAATCCTTAGTGACCATGGCTGAGGAGACAGGCTGAGGTTGTACTCAGTTTTATTTAACGTACAGTGTATGTGTGTGGGAGCCATTGTATTGAAGATGTTGGCTTGAGACAATGCAGACATTTATCCAGATCAACCTGACAGCAGTGTACAGGACAGAGAAAAGCAAAAATTCAGGACAGGTAGATCTTTTATGTGTCTCAAGTTTGACATGCTAGGGCTCATGTTCAAACTGAACATGCTAGTGTTCAGTTTGACAGGCTGAACACTGGGTATGAAGTGAGGAGAGAGGAGAGGGGAGGGAGGGAAGAGGAGGGGAGGGGAGAGAAGAGGAGAGTTTAGTTAATTTCAGGGACTGGAAAGAAAAAATCTACAGGATTTGGTTACTTCAAGGACAGTGATATAGGAAAGTCTAGGAATAGCTCAGATTCTGGTGTACAAGCTAGTAAGAGAGGGATGCTAATGATAAGAAAACTAGAAAGAAAGCTGTGGAAAAAAAAGAAAATTGTCCTTCATTTTAAAAAATTAAACAGGAGCCAAAGTGATAGTATAGCATGTGGGATATTTGCCTTGCATGTGGCCAACCCGGGATGGATCCCTGGCATCTCATATAGTCTCCTGAGCACCACCAGAAGTAATTCCTGAGTGCAGAGGCAGGTGTAACTCCTGAGCATCGCCGGGTTACTTTTTGAGAAAAAAGATAGGATTACTAACCAATTTGACCCCAAAAATAAAAATAAATAAACAGTAAAATTTTAAATAGGCACAGATGCAAGAATCAGTGGTCCACATTCTACAATTCCTCTCATCAAATGGGACTGGATCTACAGTACAGTGAACTTTCCTTGCATGCAGCCAATCCAAGTTCAATCCCTGGCATCTCATAAGGTTCCCTCAAACACAACAGGAGGAATTCCTGAGCCAGGAATCGGCCCCGAGCACTGGAGGGTGTCGCCAAACAAACAAACAAACAAACAAACAAACAAACAAACAAACAAACAAACAAAGAAGTTATCAAATAAGTTTGCATTCATTGAGCACTTTTCAGTTACCAATTGCTTTGTACCTGCATCATCTCCGTATAATCTGGGGATTTCAAACCAAGGTTCATAGTTGTCATTTTACCAAAAAGAAAAGATTTAGAAACGAGGTGAGTTGCTGAAATAATAAACCCAGCAATGTGGGGACAGAATGCAAGCATGGCACTTTCCCCAGCACATTGCCCCCACCCAAATTTTTCTTGATAATAGTTCACTATTTCACAATCATAATATTCCACTGTTAAAAGGATTACTAACCAAAAAGACTGCTAAATTTAATCTTTCTGGTTACTATAACTCACATAACATGACCTCTGAGGACAATGTGATACATATGATGTCATACACACTTGGTCATTAGTGAAAAATCTATTGAACGCATGAATGAGTTGAATATTTCTTGATTGTAACTATTTTTCTTAACACAAATCTTTTTAAACAAGCATTGAAAATTCTTCATCTCTCTGTAGTCATTTTAGTGCCACACCTGGAAGTGTTCAGTAGCAGCTCTGTGCTGGGGATTCACTCCAGGCAGTGCTAAGGGATCATGCAGTGCTGGAGATGAAACCCAGGTCTCCTGCCTGTGAAATATGCACTCAGTGCTTTGAGTTATCTTCTCGGCCCAATTTAGTCTTCTTGTATATGTTTGTTTGATTTTGGTTTTTGGGCTACACCCAGCAGTGCTTAGGGCTTACTTCTGGCTCTGTACTCAGGGGTCACTTCTTGAGGTGCTTAAGGGGCCATATGGGGTGCCAGGGGTCAAACCTGGCTTGGTTGCATGCAAGGCAAGCTCTCTACCCACTATACTGTATCTCCAGCATACGGCCTACCCCAGTTAATCTTTTTTTAGTTGCTTAAAAACTTTCTGGGTAGCTGCTTTTTCTGTGCTTTCCAGAAACTTTCCAGTGAGCATGATTTATACTCAAATATCCAAATGAATTTATACCAAGTCTCCAGGGGTAGAAAGCAACAGGACAAAAATAACATGTTATATAAATATATTTGGTTAGTTCCTTCCTTAGTTGAAACCATTTAAATAACTTAAAAATCATTAAAAGGGGCTGGGGAAATAGTACAGTGGTCAGGGTGCTTGTCTTGCATGTGGCTAACTCAGGTTCAAACTTAAGCACCCCATAAGGTATCCCCTAAGCACTGCCAGGAGGCATCACTGAGTGCCGAGTCAGGAGTAAGACCCAAGTATCATTGGGTATTGACCAAAAAAATACAAAACAAAATGCACAAAACCCAGCCAATTATAGGTAGTAGAGAAATAGAATGTGAAGCAGGTAAAGGAAACTTGAGTCAGTGAAAGTGTTTAGTTTCTATCTCTTTGCAAAATTTATATAGAAAGACATTTGTGAAGGGTAGTACATAAAACAATAGATGTAAAATGCTTACTATGGAGTTTGGACATTGCAGTATAATAAATGATGAGCAAACAGAAGCATTAAAAATTGGGTAAATGGAGTTTTAAATAGTTGATTATAGTAAAAGGAATTAAAAGTTGTAAAGAGCATGCTGGCTATGAGTTCCAACTCCACAATGGCTCAAAAGAATTTCTGTCTGAAATTCTTTTCATGTCAACCCTCTGAGAGTCTTGTCTTGTCATTGTCATCTTATGTATGAGAATCTACCAGGAGGTTAAGAAATTGCACGAAGGTACATATAGGTTAAATGCAAAGCTTGAACTACTCACTTTAAATTTGAGCTTTTCACTTATGTATCATCTCCAACAGTCTTAATTTTCACCCAGATAGATATGTTTATTCAACTAGATATGTTGCAGTCAACTGCTTACACTCAGATTGTTAAAGTACAGGATGTGTACAGTGTTTTTCTTGCAGACCCTGGTTTGATCCTCAGTACCACATATGGTCTTCAAAGCACCACCCAGAGTAATCCCCAACTACAGCCCCTGAGCATTAGCAGGTGTGGTCTAATTCCTGTCCTCGACCCCTGTATCCCCCCCACCCCCGTAAGCCAATTAAATGAACAAAACTGTAAAGGAATTAGACTTGTTAATGTCTGCATCTTAAGTTTGGATATCTCTGTAACTAGGAGATTTTGTGTTTTCTTTGGGGGTACTCATTGTATTTTTATGATCCTGTACAGTATGTTCTCACAATCCTGGGACATCCAAACAAAGAATCCCTAAATGGCAGATAAGGAAACCGAGCACAGAATGATTAAAATAGCCAGGCATTCTCAGGATCCCAAGTGAATCAATGGGAAGCTTCAATTAGAACTCTAAATTCCTGATTCCAAGGCCAAGGTCTAGCCCCATACTACAGACCATTTCAGTGAACTTCCTCCATCCTCATCCCTTCCCCCATTCTCCATTTGTCTCTCTGGGTCTCCAGGAAGACTCTCATCATCTCCTACAGCATTGGTTTGAAAGCTATCTCTGTGTACATTTGGGGAGAAAATTGTGTGCTTTCACAATATGAATGGTAATATTTTTGATGCTGATGAAAATAGAAGAGGATATTTTAACAATTACCATACATATTTTAATGCACACAACCCAAGTTCTACTAGATCATCAGTCATTCCATGTAAATTCTGTATGTCCCAGTAGTTAATTCCAAATGCTCCAGCAGATCCATGGGTATGTTAAATGGGAGGGATCCATAAAAATGGAATCCTATTTAGAGATAGCAACACTTGATGCTTTTGGTTGCATATGACCGATCAGGATGCTGTTATGGCACTCAACAGTGGGAATTCAAGCTTAAGAGCTATGCTGGGCTGTTGCAGTATCAGCACTCACACTCTGGTTGTTGCATTCTCTCTCAAAAGGCTGCTTTGCTTGCATCTCAACTTATACCAACTTGCTCTCAAGAGGTCTTGCCTCTTCCTGAGCAACCCTCAAAGTGCTGATTATTCACATGTCATTCTTTGATAATGTACCATTATCAAAGCTATGGTTCTGGAAGCCCATTTCCTGAAAGGTTCACTCTATTATGGTCAGTCTTGCCCATAGCAGACCTTGATCTGCCCACTGAGATTTAGAGTAGAAAAGGAATTAGTGATTCAATAACTCTAAAAGCCAAGAAGAACAGGTGCCATTTAGTTTCTTAGAATGAGATGCCTCATGAGGTCAAGCTTCTTCTAGAACTGACTTTCTGTTCTGTCATCTGTCATATAAGTTACCCTTCTGGTAAGAGTTAAAACATAGGCCTTAATATCAGAGGCATAAATATTCTTCAGTGATATTTCTGTGCCTTAACAGATGCTTTATATGGAGTTGACAGTTTATATTAAGAGAATATTTATAAATGGCACTAAATACCTTTGTGTAGCATTGGCTTATGAATGCTACTATTCCAGAAACAAGCTAACAAAAATCTAGCCATGCCTGTCAAGGAAAGCCACCTGTCTTGTGTTTTGATAATACTTGGCTAAAGTAATAAATCTCAGAAGATTTCATCTTATTAAAAATATTTAAAGGTAGTATTTTAAAAGCATACCATATGTATACAGGATTTTTAAAATGTAATTTTTGGTCTCAAAATCTGGACATTTTGTTATCTAAGAATGCGACAAAAAAAAAAGAATGCTACAAGAAGGAAACTTTCTATTCATTTTACGATTTTATAAACAATGATAAAATCATTCAGAGACATTCAGAGACAGACATGGGGCAGAGCTGCTACTGATTCTCACTGTGCCCAGCGCTCATGAGGGGCCCGGGAGGGATGGTAGCTTCTAGCCCTGGCCCACACCCCAGCAGAGCCCTGGCCCACCACCCCACATCCGGACTTCCTCCTCGTCACAACTCCACCCAGCAGACCAGCCTATCACAGCCCGGCTCGCGCCGCTTAGCAGCTGCGCCGGTTCATCAATAAATGCTGGATTTTTAGATGACTACAAGAGTATGCTACCCGCATGGCAGAGCCTGGCAAGCTACCCGTGTCATATTTGATATGCCAGATACCAGTAACAATTTAGACCTCATTCCCACGACCTGATGGAATGGTTTGAGGCTCTTTATGTTCTTGGAGCAAGCAGGTTCCCTTGGGCTCTACTTGCATGAGACGGGTCATATGGAGATGTTACTGGTGCCCGCTCGAGCAAATCGACGATGAACGGGAAGACAGTGACAGTGATTACTAATCATTCTGTTTCTGTGGGAAACTTTTAGAATATTAGTAGAAATTCTGACTGTATTGGATATAGAGGAACACATAAATTACAGTGCAGGATGTTCACAGAAACCGGTGTGCTGTTTGTCCAATATCCACAACCCCAAATTCTGCCAACAGAATCTGATTAAGTCATAGAAATAACTCCTCTCCCAAGCCCTGATCCTCAAGAACCATAGACAGTGGAGCTGTTGGGATTTTCTTGTCTTAAGCGGCAGTTTTACATTTGAACTTTTGACTAACTGCTAGCCATGCAGGTGTTCTAGTTCACTGAGTCATCTTCTTGGTCCTAGCAACAATCATTTGACATCAGGGAAAAGTTATGGTTAGATTAGACTTGCCCTGGTTATATAAGTCTACCTGGTGAGTAATTGGTTTAGTGTAGACGAGTAACAGTTCCAACCAGTGAGATAAGCTGAAATGCTGGGTAATTCCAGGCTTTTTTTGTTGGCTATGAAAGAGACAGAAGTGTACTTTGTGGTTCTTAGACACTTTCATCCTATTTATATTGTTTTCCCTTCACTAGAGAAGTCAGTCTGTGACCAGGAGGTGACATTGACACCCCACTGGAGGGTAAGGTATAGTAACATATTCACTATCACTATCTTCCTGTTCATCATCTATTTGATAGAGCGGGCACCAGTAATATCTCCATATGTCCTGTCTCATACTAATAGAACCCAAAGGCATCTGCTTGCTCCAGGAACATAAAGAGCCTCAAACCATTATATTAGGTCATGTGAATGACCTATTATAAATGTTACTGGTATTTGGCATATCAAATACTACACAACCAGCTTGCCAGGCTTGCAGTGCAGGTGGCATGCTCTTGTAGTCACCTCTAAATAAAGCATTTGTTGATGAACCACAAGCCAGGCTGTGATAGTCTGGTCTGCTGGGTGGAGTGGTGACGAGAGGGAAGTCCGGATGTGGAAAATGGCGGCCCCCATGGAGTCGGGGGGGTTGTCTGGCTTGTTGTGAGGCTCTGCTGGGGTGGCAGGCCAGGGTTAGAACCCGCCATGCCTCCCGGGCGCCTCATGAGCGGCTGGGCACAGGGAGAGCAAGTAGCAGCTCCGCCCCATGTCTGAGAGTCTCTGGTTCAGCATACCTGGGCCGGATTGAAAAAAAAAACTGCTGCACGATGGGTGTCAATGATCCGGGCTGTGATAGTCTGGTCTGCTGGGTGCAGTTGTGACGAGAGGGAAGTCCGGATGTGCCCTGGACTCACAACAAGCCAGACAACCCCCTACTTCACGGGGCCGCCATTTTCCACATCCGGACTTCCCTCTCGTCACAACATTACTTAAGCATAAATATTATTAGTACTATTTTAAATCATTATACCTAAAAAGTGCCATAGAAGATGATGCTTTTGTCATTATAGAGCAAGCTAATGAAACAACTCTGCATCTAGAATTCTCTTTATATCTGCTTATTTCTCTCTCTCTCTCTCTCTCTCTCTCTCTCTCTTACACACACACAAACATACACACATAATTTTGAAACCATAGCTGAACTGGTATTAGAAAATGCTAGCATTACATCACCATTTAGTTTTTTGCAAAGCATAAACAGGAGGATAAATTGACACAGTTAATGTATTCCGTCAGAGTCAAGAGCTTAGAATCCTCTCCATTCCTCTTGCTGGCATTTATATTTTCATGTAATATTCTCCTAATGAGTATGGACTGTACTTAGTGATTTGATTCTAAGTAATCAAACAACAATGGGTGGTGCCTTCCAAGATTAGGTTACTAAAAGCTATGGCATATGTCTTGCTGTTATTTATTTTTGTGTGTGTGTCTTTGCCTTTCTGGGAGCCAGCTGGTGGACAGTTCTGTATGGAAGGAATTCAGAGATCATCTAGACAGCAACTGAAATCCTGATACAATAGTTTGATAGAAATTGAATCCCGACATCTTAAATTTGCACTCCAACTCTTCTAGATTAGGCCCTGAGATAATTTGAAGAACCCCTAAGGCAGAAACATTCAATTAATATTTGAATTTTTGATACACTAAAGATGATGAATATTTGTTGTTTCAAGTCACAAAATTGGGGGATTTGTTATGAAGCTACAGGCAATACAATTCCAGGATAAATAACCTTTATTTTGATTGTCATATTTTTCTATTTTATTTCATTACATTTTTTCTAACTCATTAATTCAGTCTTATAGCTATGGAAAAAATGTGTGCAATTAATGTCTATAATAACATGGCAGTTCATCCTGGGGTAAAATAAGGAAATCTATTAAATGAGAAATAAAGCATTTTCAACTTTCCTATGATTTACATCAATCAGAGAATTGGGAAAGTTCTGGTTATTGTTAGTGTTATCAGCCAAATACCTAAAGTTACTTGAATTTATACCCAGATATGCATCAAAAATAAGCTCAAGACCCATGTAGAAGACTCATCACCATATTTGGATGGCTCTATATTATACAATTGAGTGCACAGTACTCTTTGTAGGAATTCTCATTTCTTAAGGGTTCTCAGCAGGGACAGTGTGGGAAAAATAAACACCTAAAGAGAAAGGGACTTTTAAAAAAGTAGATGCTCTTCCAACTATGGACCACAAGTGCGTGAGGGCTAAGGGCAGTTAGCATAGAGAAGAGACCAGTATGACAATAATAGTTAGAAATTATCACTCTGGATAAGAACTGAGTGTTGAAACTAGGTACAGGTATATGCATGATAACTTTTCAGTATTTGTATAGCAAACCATAATGCCCAAATGGAAAGAGAGAGAGAGAGAGAGAGAGAGAGAGAGAGAGAGAGAGAGAGAAGAGAGTAAGAGTAGAAGAAAAGTCCTGTCATGGAGGGAGGCAGGGCAGTGGGGTTAGGAGGGAATCTGGGGACATTGGTGTGGGAAATGTACAGTGTTGGAGCATTGTATGACTAAAAACTCAATTGTGAACAACTTTGTAACTGTATCTCACTACAATTCAATTGGAAAACAAAAGAAATCTGATTTAAAAAAAAGTAGATGCTCAAGCCCCACTCTGCATTAGATCAGACTCAAAAACGGGGTCTATACTCTACTTCTCACAATACTCCTCTTTTCTCATACAAAAGAGCACAATAGTGTATCCAAATGCCACGCCTCCTTGGATTCAGCAATACCGCTTCCAGGCTTCAAAACCCTTGTTTGCTTCCTGCTTCTTTCTGGATATTCCTCATGTACTGGGTGACATCTGGAAGTTGGTGCATAATAACTGAAAATTCTCTTTGCAAAGCTTTCTATAGCTGAAACCTATAAATATGCATTGTTGGAGAAGGATAAATGACTGTTGTTATGAAACACAAACTGGCAATAGAAATTCTGATTTATTGTCACGATTCTACAGTCAGCACAAACAAATGTGTGTTTTAACGCACTTCTCGGAGCCAATGGATGAACTGAACTATTGTACAGAAAGATAATTTAGACTCACTTCAAACTCCCTATATTGTTCTCACACATATTTCCAACATGTTGAGGCGCCTTTGAAGTCAACGAACGCAATGCTGTGCATGTGTGTGTGGGTGTAGAGCGGGTTGAGAACTAGCACAAATAAATGTTACCAGAACACAGGAACTTTGCTGTAATGCCCATGTGTAACTCAGGGGTAAGAGCAAATACCCACATGTTTACTGGGACAAGTTGGCACTGTTGCTGGGGGTGGGGGATCTTGCAGCCCTAGCTGAAAACAGGAGGCCTGGATTAGGCTAATGCCTGTGGTTACTTGGATTTGCAGAGAATCCTCACACAGCCCGGGGGAGGGGTGTATAAAACTGGGTGAGAACATTTATGTGCTTTTCAATGGCTATAGGTGGGAGGTGTTAGGCTACTTTATCTGGCAGGATATAGGGAGCCACTTGGTGAGGGTAGGTGAGGGCTGCATTACTAGTTGGTTTCAAGCCGAATGAGGGTGAGGAGTGTCACTGTCTGTGAGTAAGAGAAGAGGGTGGAGTTGGGGGGATTGGGGCTCCAGGGCCAGGCTTTCTGTTTGGGACCCTAGAGCCTCTGCCTGCTCTCCCTTCTGCTACTGCCTGGTCTTTACAGAGGCTTCAAGTAGGATGTTTTGCCCAGCTAGTGTTCTGTTTTATTCACCCACTTCTCTTCACAAGTTTCTGAATTTCTAGGTTCTCTTCATAATAAGAATGGGAAATGGTCTTTTCTTTCGCCACTAAGGAAAAGTGATGTAGTTAGTAAATGACCAAATCCTGACTTACTGCACGTTTGCATCATTTGGACACATCTTGAAATCCTCCATAATACCTATTATCACGTGTGCATTGGTATTGTCCTCTATAATGCCTAGTAGAATGCAATTGTTCATTAGCAAATACATAGTCCTTCAATAAACATTTTAAAGGAGGTGTGAACCTCCATGGAAAAGATACAGGCAAACATATCTAACTCACTGATGATCATTGCTTCTCATGAAGTCTTTTCGTGGGATCTCAAGTCCACTTTTATTTTTCTGTTTTTGTATGAGCCATTTGTGCCAGATGTTCTTGTTCTCCAGAGCTCAGAAGACCACTCTCATTCTGACGCCAGGCGCAGTGGATAGTTGGTTGTCATTTAGGTGATTTGGTATGTTGGAAAACTCCCAAAGAGAAGGCGCAATTCAGTCAGAAGTCTTTTCCGTTAAGGAAAAATGCTTAGAAAATATTAAAGTATGTTTCTGCTCCATTGGATTTTCCCCCAGTGAGTTGAGTAACTGAAGAACTGAGTATACTGACTGGAGGCAGGCACCATGCATAGGAGTGTGGTGTACAGAGGCCTCCAGGAAGAAGCAGGGACGGAAGAAGGGTAGTAGCTGGGCCCAGCCCTGCAGGCAATCAGCAGAGGCCCAGGATAGGATAGGAACAGTTTGGAGAGAGACTTTGTTCCTTGGTGCTGCTACCTTTCACTCGTGTGTGTGTGTGTGTGTGTGTGTGTGTGTGTGTGTCCAATATAGAAAAGAAAGCCTATAAATAGTTTTACAATTGTGTCATTTAAAAGAAGGGGAAATATTCTGAGGAAAGTGACATTGGCAATTTTGTCATCACACAAATATTTTGCTTTCGTTGTTACTGTCATGGTAGAGAAGAGGATACACTTTTGCTTTTTAATACAAGTTATTAGTAATCCTTCCGTTTCTGCTCTAGACCTTATGAAGATAATTTGACTTCCTGCTTTTAAGAAAGTAGATTTTTTCATTCTATCACTTTGTTCTTATTCATCAATCTTGTAGTTAGGGTGAAATGGGTCATGCTCACTGGAGAAAAATAATCACCATTGATATTCCCAGGAAAATTATAGTATCAACAAACACAGTAAACATGCAATGTAGAGAGTGGTTGCCAACACGAGGCACAATGATATGGCCCAAGTTTTGATATTATCAGTCATTAAAAATTTGGGAACTACCCACTAACATGCTGCCAGAAAATGGCACCTGTAGCAAACTTTTTTTGCTTAGACGAAATGCTTCCTGCCTTATTCTCCCTTCCTTTTTACTTAAGGTAACTGTAAGTTCTCTTTACCTTTTGCTTTCTTAGGAAGGTTTGTCCTAGGGTCCATGTTACATTTTGAAAATTTAAACTCAATTCTCTGTTTAGATAACAAAAAATATACTGCTTATATCCTTCTATGAATTGAATTGTGTTCCTCTCAAAAAGAAATTGAAGTCTGAAGCCCCAATGTCTCAGGATATCACCTCATCTAGAGAGAAGGCCTTGCAGGAGTAAGTAGGATGAGGTCATAATGGAGTATTGCAGGACCTTCATCCAATATGGCAGACAGCTTTGAAAGAAGATGACAGTGTGAAGGCAAATGCGGGAGAAGGGAAACTAATTGCAGTTTAGCAGCTATATGCCAAGAAATGTAAACAACCCACCAGAAACCAAAAGGACAAAAGGAAGAGTTTACTTATGGGTTCAGAATTAGAACAGCAGACTGATATCTACATTTTGAATGTATGGTCTCTTGCACCATCTCACTATTTCTATTGCTATAAAATATCCAGTTTGCAATATTTTTTAAGTATTAAAACAGCCCAAGTAAATGAATACATATTTCTTCGAAATCACAAAATCATTGATCGGTGACTTTGGGGACTTCCTGGGCTTTTTCATACAATTTGATGCACCTAGGCCTCCAGGAGATAGCAACCATGTCACTTGGCCAGAGGGCCTAACAATTTTGTTATCACAGGAGTCACTTTTGCTAGGTTAGGTACAAAGCAGGCTGTATCTTTTAACTGCTCTTTTTTTTTTCTGAAAGCATTTTTTTAAATTAAATCACAGTGAGCTACACAATTACAAAGTTGTTCATGATTGAGTTTCAGTCATATAAATATTTTGGCACCTGTCTACATTTCCTTCCACCAATGTCCCCAGTTTCCCCCCCGCCTCCCCTACCTGCCTCTATGACAGTTTTCTTTTCTCTCTCTCTCTCTCTCTCTCTCTCTCTCTCTCTCTCTCTCTCTCTCTCTCTCTCTCTCTCTGTCTCTCTCTCTCTCTCTCTCTTTTTGGGCCTTATGATTTGCAATACAAATACTGGAAGGTTTCAGATACAGCCCTTTACTTACTTTCAACAAAGTTTCTGTCCAAATGATCATTCCAACTATTAACATATTTGTTCCCTTTTCTATCCTAATTGTCCTTCACACCCGCACCCCAAACACTGTTGTGGCAAGCTTAATTATTTTTTTTAAATCTTCAGAATTCTGGTATTGATTTAGTGGCACTTGTTGGATGCTGAATGGCACCAAACAAGTACCTGAAACACTGAACAGTATAAAAATAGAACACTCAAGGGCCAGTGCTAGGAACACTGAACTGGAGTGTTGGACTTGAGCTGAGAGGGTAGACACTTAGGTTTGCTATTCATGCGGAAAAAACTGCAGCTTTACCAGTTTTTTTGACAGTTATCTTCCCAAAGAGAAAAAAGTTCTTCATTATTTAATGCATGGAAACCTTATTGTATCCAAACATGCAATTATATAGATTCATACAGAGGCCTCATGAAATTCTGTGTTTACCCTTGGGAGTTTGTTGTTCTTTAGACTTCGGGTGTGTCATGGGTCAAATATGAATTGTTACCACACTAAAGAAAATAGGCTTGCTTTTCAAGTCCGTGTTCTTTCTTGAATAAGTGTCTTGCTTGTTTGTCTCTATGTTTGTTTGCTTACTTTTTTTCTACTCTAGAAAACCTGTGTTTCTCATGAACATGTACCCCCTCTTTCTCTCCCCTTGCATCTTTTTTTTCTTTTCTTTTCCTTTTTTTTTTCTTTTTTGGGTCACACCCGGCAAAGCTCAGGGGTTACTCCTGGCTCTGCACTCAGGAATTACTCCTGGCAGTGCTTGGGGGACCATATGGGATGCCAGGGATCAAACCCGGCCGGTGCAGGCTGGCCTCGAGCAAGGCAAATGCCCTACCCGCTGGGCTATTGTTCTGGCCCCCCCTTGCATCTGTCTAAGTGAGTTTTATTTAATAAAAATTCCTGTATCGCAAGAAGGAGAAGGAGAAAAAGGAGAAGGAGGAGAAGAAGAAAATAAAAACGTTTTTTCCTCCAAAAAATACCAGAAATGGAAATATCTTCACTCTTTTATTCAAGCTACTCATTGGTCCAATATATTTTTGTTTGAACCAGAGCTTTTTAAACGCTATTAACTTCAAGCTCATTTCTGTTTCTCCAGCTCACTTCCTGATGGAAGAGCTTGCTTCCTACCATTCAGCTAAGTAAAACTCGGGTAACTAAGAGCTTTCATCTTACCTCACCACTGAAATATGTTTTCCCTCTAGTGCTTCAATTTGTTTATTAAACAAATAAAAATGAGTTAAATAAATCTCTGCAGGTTGGAACTTTGCTTGGCAAAGGAGGAAAAGGATATATACAAAGGTTCCTATAAAATCTACCATGGATAATCACAGCCAATTATGGGTCTCTGAGACTCAGAACTCCTTGACTTTACCTAAAGTTCTTGGTCTGGAATCTACTGCATTTTAAGTGTGAAAGTTCTTAGTTTTTCAGGTCAGGGTGGGAGTTTTATCCTTAATGCGTAAAGATGTTTGCCAGTATCCCATCTTATCCACTCAGCTATGAGAAATACCCACCTCCTAATTGATAATCATTAAAAATATCTTCAGTGCCGGGTGACCCTGGAAGGGAGGGAAAATTATCTCTAGATGAAAACAGCTGCTCTATAAAATAAGATGATGGTAGGATGAAATAGAACCAGAAATGAGGAAATATTTAAAACCTAGAATGCCTATTTATTGCAGGTAGTTTTGATTTGATTTGCCTTCTGAGCCATTCAATCATTCAGTATTTGTGAAACACATATTTTTTGAAGATGGATGATATAAAATGCAAAAAACAATACCAAATAAAACCCAAGCCCAGAGAGCACCAAGGAATTCACTGAAAATAGGACAGTGTGAATAAAATGGAGAGATGGGCCTCAGTTGCTCAGGCTCACTAGGGAATTATTACCAAGGAGGGGCAATATCCTTTCCTGAGGTCATAGAGGAACCTCCCTCCCTAAACTCTTCAGCCCAGACTTGTCCGGCACAATTTCTCCCAGAACAAGTCCCAAGCCTTTCTTGCACCTGGCCTTCCTATTTGCTGCGGTTTTGTTAGGAATACTCCTTCCATTATTCTTCACCAGTCTGCATTAATGTCTTAACCTACATATTCTTTCTTCAAAATCTTCCTTTGGATCCCCACCCTTTTGTCCACTTCGAACTTTTTTGCATTCATCCTATGACATATATTGAAATTATGTGTGAATATTTGTTATAATATAGTAAGTTCCCTGAAATTTATTAGGTACTGTAATATTTGTTGAATAAATACTGTCATTTGTAAGCTATGTTTATTTCTTTCTATTTACAAGTAAATCAGCCTGATAAAATAAATCTCTTCCTTTTGTTTTTGACCCAAACCCAGCAATAACCAGGGATTACTCTGGATCTTTCACTCAGGAATCACTTTGATAGTGCTGGAGGACAATATGGAATGTCAGGGATTAAGCCACATGCAAGGCAAGCTTCTTTCCTATTGTACTATATGTCCAACCCTTAAAACAAATCCTTTGGGAGTATGCTCTCAAACATCAGAGCCAGGAGTAATCCCTGAGCACTGCTGGGTGTGGTCCAAATAGAAGCAAGTATGGCATATGGCTCAAGGGTTAATGATTGCATTTTCTGATTGTATTCATTTTTTCTAGCCCAGTCACTATAATTTTGGTTAGAGAATGAAGAAAAGGTAACATATAACAAGGAAGACAAATCCCTTCAGTTTTTACTTATCATAAAATCTGGGTTCAATCCCACAAATTTTGACATAACTTATTTAGGGGTGTGGACAGTTTCCCTAAATATATTAAGATGGTCCAAAACTCAAACAATTTCATGCTAATCTTCAAGTTTGTTAATACAGCAAAGTGTTAAGAGATGGCATGAAGCTCATACATGGTCTCGAATGCTAAATTTTATATGGGTGAGAGAGAAATGAACTTCATGGCTGGGTAATGGGAAACTCTGACTCAAAATAATAGAGCTGGCCTGTGGTTTTTAGTCATCCTATCCTATTGCTCATAGATGGTTTGTTAAAAGAACGTCAGAAATATGGGCACACAAACTAGGTGGATATGGCAACTGTCAACACTTATAAAATCTCAGCATCTTTTAGTTAGCTACACTTTCCCAAGACCATTGCTCTAACAAAAGTTGCAAATAAAATTTGCTTTTCTCTGATAGTCCAGCAGGTAAGGGGGCTTGCCTTTCATGAAACTTATCCTTGCCTCCATTTATAGTCCCTTATGTATCCCAGGAGTGATCCTGAACTCAGAGCCAGGAGTAAGCCCTGATACCTCTGGGTGTGACCCAGAACAAAATAAAACAAAAAACAAACAGTAATGTGCATGTCTCTGTTATATGAACTAAGGTAAATTGCTAGTTACAAAAAATTACTGAAAATTATAACCAAACTTGGAACTTATTTTCAGATCCATCTTGGAACAAAAAGAGCTAAGTTGCAGGCAAAGGCAATAAAACAGAAGACCGCAGAGTTCTGAGCCTCGATCAGCAGGAAAATGAATCCCAGATCTTTGTGTCGTTCAGTACCAAAAGTTTATTTGTGACATGCCTGTATTCAGCATATTATCTGTTGGTAGCTTAGTATATCAAAGATCGTTTAAGGCTATAGGCTGAATATTGAGTGAAGATGGTGACAGTTAAAATTTATGAACAACCGTAAAACTACTATTGTGAGAAGTCCATTCTCTCTACAGTAACGTTTTTTGTTTTGTTTTTTGTTTCTGAGCAACACTCAGTGGTGGTCAAGGGTTACTCCTCGTCCTGCACTCAGAAATTACTCCTGGTGGTGCTCAGGGGACCATATAAAATGCCAGTGACCAAACCGCATGCAAGGCAAGCTCCCTACCTACTGTACTATCTCTCCAGCCTCTATACTATTTTTTTAAAAGTTTTGCGGTCATATTCAGCGGCATTCAGGGCATATGCTCAAGGGTCACTGCTTGCATTGCTTGAGAGACCATACATGACGCACAGTTAGTACCAGGGTTGGCTGTATACAAGGGAAGTGCCTATCTTCTGTACTATCTTTCTGGCCCCTCTACATGGACTTTTATAAAAAGGCCTCCCTTTACTCTCTTATGAATACTGATTGATCAACTGGATTAAATTTTTTTAGAAATGACAGATACTTTGACATTAGTGAGTTCAACAAATTGATTATTGTAGATGAAGAAACTGCTGTCTAGAGGTTATGATGGGCTATTCCCAGGCCCAAATGTAATTCTGAGTGTCAGTATCCAGCAAAGGGATGGAATTCAGATTTCTTGAGGTCAGTTTCCCCATTTTCTCTAAGGAGTGATTGGCATAGGTAAAGTACTTTTCCAAGTCTTGAGCTCTCTTCTTTGGGCCAGGCTCTCGAGACATAAATGACACTTTCTGATCCTTTGTCCAGAAGGAAAATAAGTGTCTCTTCATCAGATCCTTGGCTAATATGCCTAAGCTGTGAACCCAGCAGGAAAGGGGGGAATGAGGATGGGGTAAAAGGTGACATCAGCCGATCTTAAACTAGCAGAACTTCCTCTTGGGGAGAATAAGGGAATGACTGAGAAATAGGAAGAAGGGGTAGAAGGTGACATCAGCCGATCTTAAACCAGAACTTCCTCTTGGGGAGAATAAAGGAATGACTGAGAAATGGAAAATTAGGACTGAATTATATATGATCTGAGATTTATCCCTCATATAAAGCCTCTTATTCTGTTTTACAGAAGAGTTCCAGAAAATATTTATTGTGATGAGAATTTGAGTAGCAAATGCTGTGCCTCCTCCTAAAAAAAAAAGAAAACTAGGGGATTAATTTTCCTGCTATGGCCATTGTGATACTGAAAGTTTTATCATGATACATAATCTTATGATTAGGAAACTAGGAGAATCTAAACCAGATCAATTCTAACTGTAGCTTAGCAATACCTGGGGAGTCTTAAAAATATCAGCCTTGGCCAATCAGATTGCAGTTCCGAGAGAGTTTCAAGGGCTGGGGTACACAATGATATTTTAAAATATTCCTCAGATGATTTGTAACCAGACTAAAAAACCTGGTCTAAAGTCATCCTTTACAGAGTCATGCTCTTTCATGAGTTTGCATCACAATAAGGGTTTCTAGGAGCTGAAAAATTGTGTGAATAAGTTATGTGTGGGAGGAAGTGGACGGGCAGGCCTGCCATAAAGATAATGTTTCAGAGTGACCTTTTTAGTACATACAATGCATGCATTTTGCATTGCTCTACTTTCAGATATTTACCACTTGTATTCACAACCACTGTTTAAAAAGGTCACATCAGCTCTGATTTTTCCCCAAACTGGTATCCCATTAGACTGCAGGAGAGTGGTTATACTATGCCTTCTGTTTAATTAGAAGGCTGTATCTAAAACTTGCAGTCCACCAAACTGTGATTCTTGAGATGAAAAAAAACTGAGAATTACACGGATAAGGAAGTTAACACACAACAATTACAACACATACTGACACCTTCATGAAGTACCAACCGTAATGATTTGGAAGTTCTTCTATCATGTAACTTAACTCTTTTTTCTGAAACAAGTAAATCCCTTCTCCCTTTTCCTTTTCCTAAAGGAATATTGTCTGAGCTATGTTTTCCTTTTTAAGTCTCATAGTACTCAGGCAGTATGGGAAGACAGTTATCATTCCATGATCCCTTCTCTATGGTGTTGTTTGTTTGTTTTTGTTTTGCGGGAACTTCCAGAGATACTTGACTCTCCGCCAAACCAGGAGGTGGTTCAATGCTAGTATCTGAGGACATGATGCTACTTGAGCCCTATGGAGGCCCAGGACCACTAATGTTACTCCAGCTGTGCCTGGGGCCTCTTATGCAACACAGTAAGTTCTCTGAGGCTTAAGCATTGAATTGGGACAGGCACATGCCTTGGACTATCCTCTTGCCTGATTCTAAGACTTCTCACAAACCATTCAAACATGGCAGTCTTTCCCCATAATGCTGAGGTCTGGAGTAGAGTTCTCTTCACTCCTTAATTCTTTCGCTTTGCTCTTTCCTAGGGTCTCTATAGCGTCTCTATCTCCCTTATAAGATCAACGCAGGAATGTCTGCTGCATGGTGGCCTAATTTAAGTGTGTGTTTATTATGGTTGCTTCTTGTGGAGAATTTGGTCCATTGCAGGCTATGAAATTATTACTGGGGGTTTCTACATCCATTATTCTCACCAAGCCTCTTGGTTTTCCATATCACAGTATCCCCAAAACAACTTACTTTTTATTTCTCTACTGATACCCTTTTACTTTTCATCTAAATTTATTTTTTCACTTAATATCTGTTTTATATATAACATTTAACATAAAATCATGATGTACTGCTGTTTCTTATTTTTGGTGTTTCTTTGAGGGCCACATTGGCAATGCTCAGGGGTTACTCCTGGTGGTGCTTAGGGGATCATATGGAATGCTGGGGATCAAACCTAGGTCAGCCGTATACAAGGCCAATGCCCTACCCACTAGACTAGTACTCCTCTACTCCATGGTGTTTATCTTACTTTTATGTGCTATTTTTAGTTTGTCAAAATACTTATGCCATTACTGTTAGAGATGTGAACAAGGTCATTTTAATAGATGGCATTTGTCAGGTGAGAGCCCTCTGTTCATTCCAGTCTATATTAATAAAATCTTAAATATTCTAGGACTATGGTCCCAGCTACACACCATCACACTTAACATTCACATTCTGTGTCCTTTCCTTCTTTGATGGCTTCTTCATCCTCCTCCCTAGACATGATCCCGAATAATGATACTGTACTAGACTTGTTGATCCCAATCTTAGTTTGTTGACAGAGAAAATATGGTCAAATGGACAAATCTTCCTTTTATGTATGCTATGGGATATCCACTTCCTGTCACAGAAGATGTGAGCCGTCTGGAAATGAGCTACCTTTTTCATTTGGCACAGTCATCTGTAATGAAATGAATGTCTGAGTCCAAAACATTTCAAAACATTGAGATGTTTTGTCTGTGTTTTTCTTTTATATAAAAATTTATCTGAGATCTATGAGAGACCACCTCTGAGGTACAAAGAATCTTCTATGTTTTTAGAATAGTGGATTAATAGTCACTACCTCCCAGTAAGGGAATGTCAGAACTTGTTGTACTTAATATCTAGATACAATAAAATGGAAGAGCAGGATGAAGAATCTGGGGAGGTCAGAGATGCTGTGTCAGTCTGGTAAGCAAGGGTCTAGATTTTTCTTCATGGCTCTGTCCTGGTCATTTTTACCTCTTCTGTTTGCAATTATCTAGGGTTAGTTGAGGTGGGGGATTTGAGTGGAGTCCTCCATCTCTTGGCAGGGGAGTTCTCCTGCGCCTAATGTCTATCTCAGCCTTCATGATTCCAGCCCCAGGGAGCAGTGCCAATAGCAGTGATAGCATCTCAGATCTGTCTGCCCAATGCTAAGATGAGCCTTATCCTTTGCTCCCCAGGACATTGTCAGGTGGCACAAACTGCACAGTGGAAGACTCAGGAGAGACATTTATGTTCTCAAACTGAAGATCAGAACCAAAAACATCTCTTCAAAATAAGTATATGTATATATCATAAAGTATTTTCTCTTTATCTTAGCACAAGAGGGTCTTTTTTTGGATTTCTTTATTAATGATTTGGATATGCTTTTTCTTATGGCATTTTAAATGTGCCCACTATAGAGGAAAGGGGCAACAGACTTCAAAGAGTTACTTCAAAGAAAATCTCATTTTTTTTGACAGTTTCAATTTGGCACCTGTTTTCTGATGACAGATAAAGTTGGAGTCCTCAGGGACTTTGGGGAACGGTCTTACTCTGAGGGTACAGGGAAAGAGAAGATAAAGAGACAATGGGATGGAGCAGAGGGCAGTTAGGTTCCCCTGTGCTCCCCAATAGAAACAAAGTCAAAGGCAGAGAGAGCCAAGGGAAGCCAACTGTCTCTTCTGCTGATGTTGTTTGGGGAAGGCTGCCAGAACCCTTGATATCTGAGTAAGGCCTAGCATGGACTGTTCCGGTTCTGTCAGGCTGACTCTGATGCAGTAGGGCTTCAGACATGCTCCTTGTATGGCTCAGAGAAGACACTTCCTTAACCTTTGTCGATTGACCTTTCTGCACAGTGCCGAGGTTGAGAACAGCTCTCACAACCATCTTTTGAACTAGATAGATAGAGGACCTGAGCCCATTAGTTTGGTGAACTGATGGCTAGTCACTGCTGTGGACTGTTTAACTCCCTAATTAGAGGTGTGATAGGGAGGCTGAAGTGAGGATAAAAGATCTTTTGACATAACCAACATAACTGGCAGAGAATCCCAAGAAGTGCAGTTCCATTTCCTTAATATACTTGAGAATGCCTTTATCCAGGAATGCTATCCTTACTGCTCATCATACAGAAAAGGCAAACAGCAAGGCATGATTGATGGAACACTTTAATTGTTCTTCTGAGTAATGAATGGTGCCTTGTAAAATGCCCTATTAAGTCTCTTCCTTACTTCTGTCATTTGTTTTTTGAGAACAAATATGTAATTACTAGGGAGGAAGTCTTTGAAAATTACTTTCACAATTAATCAGGTATTCTCCCAGTAGCAAAAGAAAGGTTTTCTCAAAAAATTTTTTTGTTTTGTTTTTCACAAGGTATTGCTGAAATAGCACATATGTCTACAGCCATTGAATAGGCAAATGAGAACCTGAAATAAGTTATTAAATGCAAAGTGCCTGTCAGAACCTGCTTTTATTTTTTCACCCCAACCCTGCCCTCAAATCTAGGCAGAATCAGCCACACCCCAGGGCTCTAGCCAATGTGGGCAATCAGGGTGCTTCAAAGATTCAAGTGATTCAGCAGCAGTAAACATCTGAATGTGCATGCTGTTTTGAATCATTGTGAACACACTCCCACTTGCAGTCTTTGGGACTTAACCCTCCTGGTCCTGTTAGGAGATGTGTCACATTACTTGAAGTCTGGGTTTTTGTCATCTATCTGTACACTGCTCCTTCCTACTCCTTCCAAACTACCTGCTAGACCTCAAGTCTGAACTTAGAGCTATAAGCCTTCACTCCCAACACAGATCAAGCCTGGAATCTAAGCACTCCCGTGCAAAAGCTGCTCCTGCCTCAAATCACAACAAGGTTTATCTTCGTGGCACCTCTGTCTGCCTGAATTTTGGTCGATTAGAAGCACTGGAGCATTAGTAGTGAAGATTCCAAGATCCCGGGCTCAGGGGTTTCACAGGTAGGATCAAACTCTGAGTCTACCACTTTTTTCCCTATGGCTAAGACTGAGATTCCTTATGTGCAAATGGATCATTACCATAACAGCAATCATAAAGTGATAATAAGCTAAGAATGGCACATTCCTCAAAACACCATTCTAGAAGTAAGTAAAATCACCCTCCCCATATTGTCAGCTGGAGGAAGCAACCAGGCCCTCATTTCACTTTCATTTGCACATCTGGCACCTGTGCTTGGACCCACTGCACTGAACTAACTCAGGTAGTCACACAGAATTGAACTCAGGGACCCAGGTCCATAGGATCTCCCCTATGACATATATGCTGTCTTTTCTCTCTCTCTCTCTCTCTCTCTCTCTCTCTCTCTCTCTCTCTCGGTGACATTTCCATTTATTTTACTTTCAGTAATAATTTTTTCTATCTTCTATATGATTAAACACATATTTTGCTTTAAGCATTCACAATTGATGTTATTTTTTTTTGAATCAAGTGACCAAGCTGGTAAATTTAAGGTCTCAGCAAATGTTGCATCTTATTATTTTCAATGAACAATAAGACCTTCTGATCATTCCTGCAAGATAGCAATTTTGTTTCTCCAGTGGTTTCCAGGTGCCAATCAGTCATGACATGGTTTATCATAGTGGATACTGCTTCCAGGTGAATCTTAATCTAACAGACTGCCATGCCATAGCTATTGGCAATTTTTCATTCAAAAGTCCATTGACCAGAACTGTCTATCATGACAGTACTCTGACCACAATTTAGCTTGTTCCTTTTCCTTCATATATTGACAATATTCTGACCACAATTTAGCTTTCCTATTAGTAAAGTTTATATTTCATATATGAGATATAAACTTTACTATATCATATATCTCATAAATAGTCCTCCCTGGTCTAAAAGCACCCCGAGTCACCAGGTCAACAAAGGGACAAAGGCATGGCAGAGCACAGGGCACTTACTGATCAATTTCCTGTGTGTCCACCGCTCTAGCCTCGCTGACCTCTTCTGGTGCTCAGAATATGCCCAGCATCCTTAGGTTTCTGGTCTTGGCTCCTAGGAGTGGGTGGAACTGCTGCCATGCTTTACGCCTGTGCTGCTCTCAGGCTTGCATGCTGAGACACTCTGCTCTGATCTGAACTGTGTGTTTTTCTAATTCCATGACCCACTATAACCCCACTAGTTATATGTGTGCTTTCTTATAAACTCAGAACCCTTTTCATAAAAGAGAAGTGAATTAATAAATACCCAGTCAATGCTACAGACTTTTGATGACATCAGACACAGTTGCATTGTGCAAAGAAATGAATGAGGGGATTTTGGACTTGGCCATTGAAAAGTCCAAACTGAGAGCTAGGGGCAAGATGCCTCATGGCTCTTTCCTGTTCTCTGCTGATTTTAATTCCAATTTCAGTATCTTTTCCCAGTTATTCAATGTAAATAAGATGATAAAAGTGTGATTGATCCCAGCAGCAAACTTGAGATGCCTTTGTGAATACAATTTGTTTTTTTTTCACATAGAATCTAGAAATGTCCATTTGCATTATATGCATTTGTACTGTCAGGCTTATGCAAGTTTTATATATTGAATGCAGCTTTTCAAAACTTCTCTTTTAATTTATGTTATAGGATATTAGGCAAAAACACACACCATCAAAACACATTAAAAAACTCCTCAAAGTTGGGGCCCAAGCGATAGTCCAGCGGGTAGGGCGTTTGCCTTGCACCACGGCAGGCCCATGCCAGGCCGGGTTCGATCCTCGGCATCCCATATGGTCCCCCGAGCAATGCCAGGAGTGATTCCTGAGTGTAAAGCCAAGAGAAACCCTGAGCATTGCCAGGTGTGGCCAAAAAAGAAAAAAAAAACCTCTAAGTGACAAATGCTTGACTCTTAATTTTTTTTTTTTTTTTTTTTGCTTTTTGGGTCACACCGCGTGCTCAGGGGTTACTCCTGGCTCTGCACCCGCTGTGCTATCGCTCCGGCCCCTTGACTCTTAATTATTTAAGCAGCTAACAGGACCAGAGGAAGTTCACTTGTGTCTTTGGGAATAGTATGTACTTCCCCTACTAAAATGACCAGCAAAGAGACATCTTTTCAAGATTCAATAATGAAAACATAATGTATTTTATACCTCAAACACCAACATAGTTCTCATCAGAGGCAGGAAGTATATATTCTCTGCAGGTATAAAAGCTATTCTATCAGGCAATTCTCTTGATAGTTGCACAGTACATGGATCATGCAGATTTCCTCAAAATTGAAAACACTTCCCCACCCTAAACAATGGCTTGTGTGAAAACATGCCATATTAGGTTTCCTGGACTGACTAAAGAATAAAAACTATTTTAGACATTTTAGTCTTTGACTGAGTAGCTGACAAAATATGTGATAGGGAGAATGTCAGTTTCATTAACCCTGTATTTCTGGGAAAGAAACTGAGTATAGAGAGTACATGGGTATCTAGGTGCTCCTCCTCCCAGTTCTGGTCTGCTTGATGGCACTGATGAAGGGCAGGAGAGGGGTAACATTAAAGCGGAGGAAATAAAGTATGACATATGGGGCCGGAGCGATAGTCCAGCAGGTAGCACATGCCAGCCCGGGTTCGATCCCGGCATCCCATATGGTCCCCGAGCACCACCAGGAGTAACTCCTGAGTGCAGAGCCAGGAGAAACCCCTGAGCATAGCCGGGTGTGACCCAAAAAAGCAAAAAAAAAAAAAGTATGACATACTAGGATTATAAAAACATTTTCCATTCTGCTGAAAAAGTAATCTAAGTGGGAACTTGAAGTATATTCCAGGTATAGAAAATCATAGCATCATTGCCAGTCTATTTGTGACCATTTACTTATTTTTTTCAAACTGGGATGACTTATATGAGCTAACGTAGAACATAAACGCCGCCTACTCCTAAGTCACCTTGAGGCTCTAAGCTTGCAGCTGGCTATGAACCCAAGTGACCTCTAAAGATGGATGACTGTTGAGCAAGTTGATTTGGGAGTCCTCCATGGTGTTTTGGAAACAGTCAGGGTTTAATTGGTCCCAAGTCTCAAGTGCTTTTCTAGTGGGGAAAAAAATCTAAAACTGTATATATATGTATATGCAATTATATATGTATATATTTATATATACTTACATATATATGTACACACATCGTAATACTTACTGTAAGTATATATGTACATATGACTACATATATGTACACATATACATTATATATGTATATAGTCAGAGTTATCTGTCCTTTTAGGTGTAACTGACTGGATCCAAGCATTTAAGTTTACTTTCTATCCAATTATTTCTAATCCTGACTTCACAGTTTAATCATATAGGGAGGGGATCTTTAAAAAAATATTGAGCCCCCCATCACTAGATAGTTATTCTGAGTCAATATGAGATGGGCCCAGGTTTCTATCTTTTATAAGTTCCTTTGGCGATTCTGGTTCAAATTAAATGTGAGAGATCTGTTGGGTTTTAAACAGGCTATGAAGTTTTAAGAAAGACCAAACATTTCAAATCTTCACTAGGACACTTAGAAGTTAAGTGCTAATAATTGTCGAGGGTACTAATGCCAACCTAGAACTGAGCATTAAATAGAGGCAAAAGGATACACATGCCAACCTCTTAATGTATGTTCTGTAATCCATAGTCTGGAAGGGAAGGAAAAGAGAAAGAGAGAGAAAGGGAAAGAAATAAAGAACCTGCCATGGAGGGGGCTGGGGGAAGGGGGAGGGAACCGGGAACGTTGGTGGTGGGAGATGGGCACTGGTGGAGGGACGGGTGCTAGAACACTGTATGACCAAAACCCAAATATGAACTTTTTAATTGTATATCTTTTTATTTGTATATCTCACGGTGGTATAATAAAATACTTAAAAAAAAAGAAGTTAAGATTCAATCTGGAAAGGGAATGTTAGAGAACTGAAGTATTTCCCATAACTTAATTACATTTTTATAAGGACTGAAACAAGAGTAGATTGTTTTAAAACTGTTTCTTACTTTTCCATGCCTTGCTCACTGACTCAGGATTAATTTGAGACATTATAGATGAGGTGCTTTCTGCTGCTTATCCTTCATTTCTTTGTTTCCACCCTTGGAGCATTAGTTAGTTTTTTTTTTTTTGGTTTTGCAACACTAAATTCAAGGATTTTTCTTCACATGAGTTGAATTAAATCAAACCCTGAAAGATTACAGGAAAATTTGGTAAGATAATTCCAAGTTTGTGAAGGTAATTGCAAAAGGAGAAGCAAAGAGAGATAGCTATAAAGTCTGTGGGTGTAATACTCACTACCTGACTTATCCATTTTGTCACCTCAGGGTCTTAATAGTAGATGCATAAAATCATTTATTGAAAGGTCAATTACTTTTTCTTTGTTTATGGGTCACATGCAATAGTTCTTAGAGTATACTCCAGCCTTTGCCATCAAAGGGTCCTTTTTGGCAGAGTGCAGGGGACAGTATGTGGTGCTGGGGATCAAACCTGGATCCAACACATGCAAGGCAAGTGCCTATACCCACTATACTATTGTGCTAATCCCAAAGGGTGAATTACTTTTATAGGGAAAAGTTATTAATAAAAATGACCCTCATTTTTTTTTTTTTTTTTGCTTTTTGGGTCACACCTGGCAATGCTCAGGGGTTACTCCTGGCTCTGTACTCAGGAATTACTCTTACTCCTGGTGGTGCTCAGAGGACCATATGGGATGCCGGGGTATTGAACCCAGGTCGACCAGCGTGCAAAGCAAATGTCCTACCCACTGAACTATGGCTCGGCTCTGACCCTCATTCTTTTTTTTTTTATTGTTTTATTTATTTTTTATTTTTTTTTTTAATTTTTTTAACATTTTATTATACCACCGTGAGATATACAATTACAATGCTGTTCACGCTTGGGGTTTCGGTCACACAGTGTTCCAGCGCCCCGCCCTCCACCAGTGCCCCCCAGCCACCACCCATGTCCCCAATTCCCTCCCCCTCCCACATCCTGCCTAAATGGCAGGTTCTTTATCTCCTCTCCTCTCCCTCTCTCTCTCCTCCTCCTCCCACACATTGTACACTTCTAGCACTACGCTACACTTAGAAGCCATCATTTGCATTTTTTTTGGTCTGTATTTAATGCTCAGTTCTATGTTAGCATCAGAACTTTGAGACATTTATTCACACATGTTCCCTTCTCTATCTAAACCAACCTCTGACTCCCACACGCTTGTGGTAATTTCCACTTTCGGTAAGATCACCTAGTATATTTATGATCTGACCCTCATTCTTTAAGAAAAATAGTTAAAGAAACGAAAGCAGAGGTTGGAGACATAGTACAGTGGGTGGGGTGCTTGCCTTGTAGTATTTGGCTAACCTGGCACCCAGTATGATTCTTGAGATTGTCAGGGGGATCTCTGAGCACATAGTCAGTAATAAGCCCGAGCACTGCTTGAGGTGTCACCATCCCAAAAAGAAAAGAAATTAAAGCACAGACACACCAAGTAGATGGCCAAGAATATATTGTTAGGGCTGGTGTTTATCTAACGTTTATTAGTCAGACAAGTTTGCTCTCTATAAGCCTCAGGAATATCTGAGGAAGTTTATTTGATGTTTATTAGCCAGGAAAGTTTGCTCTCTTTAAGCCTCAGAAACATCTGAGGAAGAAAAAGAAAACCATTTCCCTGACACCCTACATACCAGTGCCTTGCTATCCAGCCCCACACTAATCATGTGACATACTTTCTAGTTAAAAGAGATCACGAAAACATTAGGACCATCATGTTGCCATGATCTGGTTACTGTATATGTAATGCCCTTCCTTGTCTGTGAAGCAAAATTTTTTGTACATGTATATTTAGGGATTTTAGAGAATAAAGTTACAAAAGTTTCAAAAATATCTTTCCTTACCATAGCACAATACTCTTTCCACCCTGCTTGGGGCCTCTCTACACCTAACACGTTAACCAAATTTTAAGGACTAAGGGATTCTTTTTGAGGGAACTTCTTCAAAAAGAAGTATAATAACAAATATTTTCCTCCTGGGCCTAGAGTACATTAAGATTACACACACACACACACACACACACACAACAGGCCTAGAAGACAAGTGAATGTGTTTCTTTTTTATTCTATCTATCTATCTATCTATCTATCTATCTATCTATCTATCTATCTATCTATCTATCTATCTATCTATCTATCTATCTATCTATCTATCTACTACCTACCTATTTATTGCTTTTCCAATCACCCCCAGTGGTGCTCAGGGTTTACTCCCTGGATCTGCACTCTGCACTCAGGAATTACTCCTGGCAGTGCTTGGGGACCATATGGGATGCTGGGGATCAAACCTGGGTTGGCTGCATGCAAGTCAACCAACCTACCCACTGTGCTATTGCTCCAGTCCCATGGGTGCATTTTTTCGACATACATCACCTAAATCACCTTTGATGAAAATAGCATCCCTGCCCTTTCCATACTGCAAAACCAGCCAGGAAGAGTACAAAGGCCCACAATCTCACACATGTATGCACACAATTCTGTTTTCTTACAGATCAGGGTATTTCTCTGGGCATTTCTTAGAGAACCTATGTTGATACACAGGGCAAACTCAAAAGCAGTTTAACTTGGAATATGAGAGTGACCGCTATATTCTTTAACTAGAGTGCATGAAGAGTGCATAAGCAGATTTTTCTTTTAAATATTGGACTTTACAGATGCTTCCACTATTACAGGTGTACTTACTTTTAAGCTTTAAAATTTAGCCAGTGCTGCTATTACTCAGAGAACTTTTCCTCCAGTTTCAGGTATATTGGCATGTCTTGTCTTAAATTTTAATAAAAATATAAAATCATATTCGGTAACAACTGAAGTTGGGTAACTTCCTCAGTGTTTTTGACCATAGGAGATGGAGGCAAAAATCCTTTTTCAATAAATATTAAAAATATTTCACTATTGATTGAACTTGAAGTTGTTTCCAGATGCTTAAGAATGAACAGTATCTCCCATTTTTTGTACCTCTCTTTGCGCAGGAATGCAAGAATAATTTGTCATCCAATACAACCATAACTCTCTTGTACAAACTGGGCATATACTAAATTCCATGCATGAGTACATAAGTATTGATTTAGTGAAATAAGCAAGACAGAAATAATTCCAAGGAAATAGAACATTCACAGGGTGCTGAGTGCTTGGGACAATCTGAGCTTGAAAATTGTATTATTTAGTTCTAGACATATCAAATAAGCATCAAGTTAGAGATCATCATTATATTGCTGTTCGTCACCAGTGTTCTAGAATACGTTCTAGCTGATAAGAATCAGACAGATTACACCTTTATTTTGAAACCCAAACTAATGTTATTGCCATATGTGTAACCTTCCTTGAGGCTTAAGAAAACGCTTTGCCTGTGCATATTTAAGAATAATTACATTTAAATTTTAAAAGTAGATAGTTTCATATGCATAATTCAAATTTCCAACACCTCCTCTGAGATGTTCTAATTTGTGTTAGAGTTAAGCTCAATTGATTTCCCCCCCTCATGACAGTAGTCTGTGAGACCCATCTAGTCTTATCTAATTTTATCGATTCAAAATATGTGTTTGGACCACAAACGTGTGGAAAACATGGATACACCATTTAACTTATTTAACCTTGAATTTTTTCCTAATGTTAAAAAGAGAAATTGGAGGTTAGCCTGGACATCATTATGTTCTCTTGCAATTCTGTCATTTGGTACACCTAGGTTGCTAGCCCCAGTGTCACGCTACACCCTATTTCTCCCTTCATGTCTGGATCACAATATGCCTAGCTAGTCTAGACCAGCTCCCCTTCATTGAATCCTGAAATTGAATGAGTCATCTTCCAGAAAGCTCAAGTTTATCATGTCATTCTCATGTTTTAAATCTTCCTTGTTCCCTTGCTGACCTGATGAAATTCAAACTTAGGAGTTCCTGATACAGGCCTCCCTCTACCTCCTAGCTCCCCATCTGTACAACCCACCCAGAATTTTTTTAACTCCAAACAGCCCATGAAACCTTCCAGCTTCATACTCTAGAAGAGTATGACAAATTCCCATTGCTCATATAAAATCTACCCCTGGTGATTTTAGCTTTGAGCTATTTCTCCTGGTCCCTATACTACTTTTTATTATGCAAGAATATTCAATACTCTTCACATTTGAGTTACTATTGTATATATTCTATTTCAAAATTATAATGAAATCTCATGGGCTAATAACACTTAATATCTAGCTATGTTTGCTGGGAGCCAAAGCAATAGAGGGACTATTAACTATTAGCAATGACATGAAATTTATACCTTTATTTTTTGCTTTTTGGGTCACACCCAGTAATGCTCAGGGGTTACTCCTGGCTCTTCCCTCAGGAATTAGTCCTGGCAGTTCCCTGGGAGACCATATGGGATGTTGAGGGATCGAACCCGGGTGGGCTGTGTGCAAGGCAAATGCCCTACCTGCTTTACTATCGCCTCTGACCCCGAAATTTATATCTTGATGCATCGTGTCGCAGTAATGAGTAGGACTTATTTAAGAATTACTCTTTGTGGGGCCAGAGAGATGTACAGTGGGGAGAGACACTTGCATGTGTAGCCAACCCAGATTCAATCCCTGGCGCCCCAATACATTCCCCAGGCCCCACAAGTAATGATCCCTGAGTGCAAAGCTTGGAGAAAGTCCTGAGTACTGCTGGGCGTAGTCCAAAATCAAAAGCAAATTTTTCGAAGAAAAAGAATTACCCTTTGGTATTATGTGATACTGTGACTAGCAAATATGAGTTTAGTAAATTATTTGAAAGATGACTAATAATGTAATTAAATCTGAAGCTACTTTATCTATAAAATCCAAGTTATTGCATAATGAACATATGAATGAAAATATAAGCATGGATCATATTTTTCTAAAACATCAAAATATCTTAATCATCATCAAATCATCAAAATAGAAGGCGAGTGAGGGCCAGAGGTTGTGATCATTTTTATTAAAAACTTGGGGAGGGTTGGGTGTCTCAAGGTTTCCTCCTTACTCAGTGATTACTCCTGTCTGTGCTCAGAGGACTATACGTGGTGTTAAGGATTGAGCCAGTATTGGCCATATACAAGACCAGCAGTTTAGTCCCTGTGCTTTCTCGGACCTCTGATTAGGAGTTTAAAAAAACCCACCAACAACAACTATAAAAAACAATTTTATTAGAATTAAATTGTGTGTATATATATTATATAATTTATACATATTATATATTATATATATTATTGGGGGAAAACCTAGCAGTGCTCAAGGGCTACTCCTGACTGCACTCAGGAATCATTCCTGGTGAGCTTGGATGACCATATGGGATGTGGGGAATTGAACCCAGATTGACCATGGGCAAGGCCAGCACCCTACCTGCTATACTATCATTTCAGCCCCTAAATTGTATAATTTAACTTATGTATTTATCAGTAGTGGAATAGTTGAAAACGCAATGCCTTTCTGAAGTGTAAAATTCATGGCACACCAACTTCTAAGTTTTCTTTTTCTGCCCCCAAGAGGGGCTGTTTTATAGGACTAAAATTTTATGATCCTCAACCTCACACTGTATGCTGGAGTTTCGTTTTTCTAAATGTGACGCGTAAAGAGCTTTTGCCCTTCAGGAAACCTCTTGTCTGCTACTGTCCAATGGCAATTCTGTGACGATGGAAATAGTCTTTCTCTCTCTGCTGTCCTGTGGTTGCCACTAGCTTCCATCATATATGGAGGAACTTGAAATGTGGCCAGTGTAATTGAGAAACTGAACTTAATTTGATATCCATTACTTGAAATTTAAACAAGAAGCTGTATGCACAGACTTTTCTTACTTGAAGGCGTACATTGTATGGTAGATTCATTTGATCACCTTTAATTATTGCTGGATATTTTAAGCTGACACAAATTAACTGCAGTTTGGGTGGTTTTGTTACTTATGTGGTCAAAAGTAAAGTTTAGGGAAATTTATTATTGACTGCCATGGTTATTATGGAGAGGATGATCTCTGTTTCTATCATTGTGTTTAAGCGGAGACACTCAGAACTTTTCCTTACCAACACCAGAGAGTCTAGGCCTCCTTTTCCTGCTACACTGGCAGGTGGTACTTCCAGAGCAAAGTCTGTGCCAGCCATAGGCTCCGTCCTTGTCCGGCATTCTCTGAACTCTTCTACAGGCCCAGTGGCTGGGTCAGTGCTGCCACACATTCTTCACAAGGTGGCTTTACTCTATTGCCTTTAGCTCCTAGTAGCAAGTGGGTAGGGTTTAATTTCCCCAGGACTGTAGCCGCTTGCCTACACTCTTCCTTAGTGTGACTTCTTTAATATAGGGATCCCCACACTTGCTCACTGTAATGCT
>JAJIBD010023388.1:0-22018 GCA_021461705.1 Cryptotis parvus | reverse complement strand
GTCACCTGCATCTCCTCCTGAGATGTGTACGCTCTTCTCTTCACTTTCCTCCTCTTTCTCCCTCCTAAAACTCAAATAATAAAAATCTGTTTTACTTCACTGCTCGTAGACTCCAGAAAATTCTTTTCTGTGAGGAAGATAAGAACTCTGAGGAAACCCCTGGTAAGTCCTAGGACTGACTTTCCTTTCCTTCAAAGAGCAATTCATGACCCCAGCCCGAGTCTGTACTTAGAAAATTCGTGGTGGGCATCAAATCCCGTGGCCTAGAGGTCAACGAACATCAGGTGTGGCTTGGTCAGGTGGCTGGTGGGGCTCAGGCCTCATGCAGTGCAGGGGCACATCATAGACTTTATCAGCCCTAGCTTCAAGAGGGTCCCGGTGATGGAAGATAGTGACTGGGGAGAAAGCAACCATCTCTCTCCCCTTCCTACTACATAAGCCACCTGTGGGCCCACCCCCATCAAAATCAGGTCAATGTCCAATTTTATCTGTTTTTTCTTACTCTTTTGCTTAAGTTAAAAATATCTTTGCATTAAAGGTTTATCATGCCTGATGCTGTACATTTCTTAATTCTCTATTTTTATTTAAGGTCCACCCCTATCCCACCATCACACACTCACACACACACACACACACACACATATATATATATATATATATATATACACACAATACATATTTGGTTTGATTCTTGAAATATTTACTTCTCTGTGTTGATGTTCAACACAATGGTAGACTGAGCTAGTGACCTGATACATGAGTGATACATGAGTGAATATGGTGGTGGCTGTATTTTAATCAGAAGGCTAATCATCACTTTATGTTTTCGATACAATAATTTATTGTCCTTTATCTAAACTTTATTATATAAAATACTCAAGACCTTTTATGGTCAAATAATGCTAAGCCTTGGTAAAGGGGATTCTTGGGAAAGAAAAACAGTATTTAACATGGTCACATTATCTCAGTACTATGAAGATATAGACAAGAAAACATCTATAAAGCACAAGAGTGGCCCCCATTAGTAGAGGAAACAATTCCCACTGTGCTTTTAAGTGCTGCCCTGAGTGTTATATTTTCTGCACATGTGTGAAAAAAAAGTAACCATATTTCTTAGAAGCCAATGGTTTTCATCACAACAAGGGGCAAGCTGAAAGCCTCATCAACTCAGAGTTTTCATATACCCCAAATTTGCCAAGAAGTTTCTCAACATCAAAACTTTCTTTTTGGAAAGGTAAACATATTATCTTACTTTTCTATATGTTGTAAAGAGTTTTTTTTTTTTTCTCTTTGAAAAATGAAAAACATGAAGATTATAGAAAAGTTGAAACCTAAGTACTATTTTTCTGGGGTGGGAATGGTGGGGAGATTGGACAACACCTCGCTGTAGTTGTACTGTAGTGTTGGTTCTATAGTCGGGGTAATTGTGGAAGTCTTGGGTTTCATATGCAGTATAAAGGATTGAATAGGAGTTGGTCACATGCAATGCAGGCCCCATATCCTAAGTTGATGCTGTTATTTCTACTATTATTACTATTACAACATCTATTATTAGTTTCAAGATGTCTTTCAGGGGCCTGAGCGATATTATACGTGGGAAGTCCCTTGCCTGGTGCCCTCCTGGATTCCTTTGACCCCAGCACTATCTAGTTCCAGGAGCACTGCTGGGAATGATCCTGAGCTCAGAATATGGAGTGCCCCAATCCCTCCTCCCACCCCTGGGGAAAACAAGAACAACAAAAAACAAATTCCACTCACACAAAAGCACCAAATAGCTTGGTTTTTGTTCCATCCATTTCTCATGCAATAAATACCTACTTTTTAAAAATTTGTTTCACAAGGATAAAAAGATAGATTTATCCACATTGTTTCTTTTGACCTTTCAACAAGAGATCATCAGACCCTCTCAGAAGAGGCAGACTGAGAAATTCACCCTGCAGCATATCTTGAGGGTCCTACTTACTCATGCAGATTTATGCCAGACAGACTTCTGCCTTAGAAAATGTATAAAAGAAACTTTGGTTTGGTTTATCAAAGTTTAGCTCTTCCCCTTGGTGGCATATTGGAATGAGATGAGGAACAATCTGCATAAGTACAGAAGGTTTTCTATTGTTGCTAGTGTTTCTTTTTCTTTTTTGTTTCTTTTTCTTCTTCTTTCTTAGGGGAGATGCACATCAAACCTCAACCTTTCCCCAGGTAAGGACAGAGTTCAAGGAGGGATAAACTTAATCCCAAATAAGGTTCAATAGCAGGTAACTGTCCAAAGGCTCCTAAAATGCTCACCATTGGTGCAGAAAATAGCACTGGTTTGAGTGTTTGGTGAAAAAAAGCACAATAACCCAGGGCCCCACCCTTGCAAGTGATGCAACCCTACTCCTTGGCAATCTCTTTGTCAGTGATCCTGAAATGAGAAGATCTGCTGATTTTTCTACTGGCTCTTGCAAATTACTGAGCAGGTTCTGGTAGAGACAGGACCAAAGCATGGTGGCAGCAGTGGGATTAAAAGGGCTGTTGAGAGTAGAAGATGAACTTCCCCCATGGAGGTGTGAGCATGTGTGTGTGTGTGTGTGTGTGTGTGTGTGTGTGTGTGTGTGTGTATGTGAGCATGTGTGTGTGTGTGTTTTGGAAGGATTAGTCTTTTAAAGGAAGTAATATCAATACTTCTTGACAAAGAAGTACCTACAGTGATATAACAGACAGTAGCACACTAGGTAACTAACTGATTGGCTTTTTCTGAGAAACTAAGGTGATAAGCTCTACCCTGAGACTCTTGGTCCAGCCACTTTACAATAATAGTAAGAGAGTAGCTCTCTCTGCCCTCCACTTCCCCTAAGCCCTACCTTAGAGATTTCACATTGAAGCTACTTGGAAATCTGGGCTCACGTCTTTGCAAGTCAATCATAAAAGTTCAAACCTAACCTAGGATGACAGATAGAGAGGTAGTACAAAGATAAGGAGTCAAAATTAACCTTGCAGAGGTCCCCAAGACCGATGCCTGGAAAAAAAATGGATGTGGCCCCCAAACAAAAACTGTCATGACAAGAGTAGCTGAGAATTTTTTGAGAGATGAAGGGAAGAAGGAGTAGTAAGAGGGGGAGAGAAGAAGAGGGGGAGGGTGTAGAAGGGAAGAAGAGAGAGAATTGTGGTGAGAAAAGCAGGAGAGCAAGAGAAAGTAAAAGAGACAGAGTGAGATAATCGTTTGATTCTTTAAACTTATTTTTCTAGCATTCAAGATGCTTATATCCATAGCATAAACAAAGTGAAATATGAGCAAGAGTGAATTTCCCTTCCTCAGACAAAAATTTTTTGGAATCAAGATGGCTTTGTTTGGAGACCTGATTATCGTTATATTGAATTTCATTTATAATTGGAAGATGAATCCTCAACCCCTGCAGTCTGGGTCTGCTGAGGACATTTCCTTTATTTTTCACATTTTTCTAAACACTTATAATGGAATGTCTATTACACAAACACAAATAAATTAATAATCACAGTATTATTTTATAACCCTAGTAGAAACAACCTTCAGAGATACTATAAATTTGTTTTTATAATACTATTGACATAAACCATATATAAAAATAGCTACATACTATTGTGGTATACTTGTCTCATAATTAATGCAAATTATTTATGGGGCAGGCAACCAGTATAGTGGTCAAGATGCGTGATTAGCCTACCATCTGACCTGTTCAGTTCCTGGTACCATATGATAACTGAGCTTTGCCGGGAATGGACCTGAAGGTCCCAAGCACCACCAGGAAGATCTGAACCAAAAGCCCAATCAGCATCACATACTCTTGGCTCCTGCACGGAACCAATGGCTAACAGAATTTTCAGAGGGCTCCCTGGTCTCCTGAGTTGTGCTTGGGAGATGGATGCTCAGATTTTTTTTTTTAATAATTTACTATGTTGATCATGTTTTATTACACTCTGAAAATAGATACTTTTCAAGTCATAGATTGACTTGGCATACAGAACATAGAATTTGTAGAATAAGACACAATTTCTAGCTAAATTTCTGATGGACAACGGTAGAAAGCAGAGATGATAGCACTGAAAACACATCCAAGTAGTCATTGGTTTTGAAGCATTGAGCAATTGTCTTTGCTTTTTTATCTAAATCCATTTAATGAAATAGACATTGATAATAAAGTTTTGTCATTGCTCTAGACATTTAAAAATAAAGTTTTGTCATTGCTCTAGACATTTAAATTGCTGTATAGTTTTCCTTATTGTAAGTCCCTGTTAGGCAAGAAGTCCCAAAAGGTCACTTTTTATCCCCATCTTTCTAGCAATCCAAGTAATAAGGTGGAGAGCAGTACACAAGTCTTAATTATCTAAAAAATTAAAGAGAAAACCCTTGGTGTATGAGACTTACCCCAGACCAGACCATTCATAGAGACTCAGAATGGTTTTGCTTTATGAACAGCACTAGCAGTTGATTGATGCTTTCAGAGGAAGTTTGGTTAGATTGGCTCTAAGGTCAACAAAATTTAAGCTTCTCCCTTTGATGATCTTGCCCAAGTCAGTGTGGTAAGGGCCAGTAAAACTGGATCAATAACTGTCGCCAGTAGCTAACAGTATTTGAATGCAGTATCACAGATTTCTCTCCAAACATGGTTGGGTTTATTGTATAAGGTAGAGAAAAACTAATGTGTGAGGTCTGCCTCTTCATGTGAATGTGAAACTAGAATACTGGGCCTTGAGTCCTTGCTCAACATTTTTCTAAGTGAAATCTGTTCATCACTGTGCATGGACTTCAGGGATACTCACAGCAGGACAGGCACGAGCCCTATCAATCAAATCAACCAGCATAAAATAACCGTAGCCTTCTCTCTCCTTGTGAGGAAAAACTACTGTTTATAGAAGACACCTCACAGATGTTACTAGGTGTCTACTAAGGTTTCTTCTTCCTATTTTGACTACCGAGAGAAAATGTGCTGCTAACAGAGGGAAAGAAAAATTAAGGCGACTTCTTTGGAGTATAAAATCTACTTTGTCACTGAGGGTTTGGGTTGAAAATAGTTTACTCTGATTAATTTAAGAGGAAATACAATTTATTGGCTTGATACAGGACAGATCATGTAATCTAGAAGGCCAGAGAACAAGATTTGAGCAGTGGGCAAGGCAAAGAGCGCTGGGTAATTCGATTATCATCCAGACTCAAATTTGAGCAAGAGATTGATTGCCATCCCTCCAGGGCCAGGGTGCTCTTTTGGACCTGCAATCACCAGACCTTGGGGTGATGCTTCCTCTTCAGATTTGTAAACAGTCTTTTGCTTTTTCTTTTAAAATCTTTTTGACCACTCTATTCATATTTAAAAGTTCTTAATAGGAATATTTAGTCTGTTATGTATAGATCTCATTCAAAATCTCTAGCTGCCAAGGATCAGAGGTGTTTGGACATTTTTCAATTATGTAATATCAGTTATGGTTTCTACATAAAAGGGAAGGAAGGAATAAAAGATAGATAGAAGGAAGGAAAAAAAGAAGGAAGGAAAGGTTTATATACAATGTATCAAATGGGCAGATGGGCAGGGACAAATGTCCTGTTATAAGATTGGGGGGCTAGGAAAATAGCTCAAGTACTAGAGCTTGAACTATTTGCGAGCCCCTAGTTTGATTTTCAAACCAGTACCAATAAACAACTGAGCAGAGTAAGGTAGGCCCTGATGCCCTCCCAAAAACAGTAGGGCAGGGCCTCCAGTGAAAAAGGAGGAGAAAAGAAACCTGGATTGCTCAGCTTTCCTAGTTGGCCCAAGTTTCTATTTTCTGCTGCTTAGAAACCTTGAACTACAACCCCTGATACAAGTGTCTCAAAGTGGGTTCCATCTGCTTCTTCTGCAAAGAAAGTGAGTGCCAAGAAGCAGGAACACTTCATTTGTTGGATTTGCCACATATTTTTAAGGCAAAGAAAACATTCATTTTGATTAAGACAACATATGAATCTGAGGGAAGTCTTTCCATCTTACTGAATCACTCTTTGCTCATCAGTTTCAACCATGACACCGACACTTCCTTGGGTGTTTTAGGTGATCCAGAATATGGGGAGTAGTGGTACAATAGTTGAAGGATAAATTAATTGAATAAACTAGGTACACTGTTATTGTGACTTTCTTATTTCATTTTCCAGTCCAGTATGTATTTAATGCTGTTATGATAAATTCTGACATGGGGCAGAGCTGCTACTGACTCTCACTGTGCCTAGCCGCTCATGAGGTGCCCAGGAGGGTGGCACATTCTAGCCCTGGCCCGCCATCCCAGCAGAGCCTCACAACAAGCCAGACGACCCTCCACTCCATGAGGACCTCCATTTTCCACATCCGGACTTCCCCTAGTCAGAACTCCACCCCAGCAGACCAGCCTATCACAGCTCTGGCTCAGGCGTGGCGCTTCGAGCGGCCATCAATAAATGCTGGATTTTGAGATGACTACACGAGTATACTACCGCACGGCAGAGCCTGGCAAGCTACCCATGTCGTATTTGATATGCCAGATACCAGTAACAATTATAGACCTCATTCCCATGACCTGATGGAATGGTTTGAGGCTCTTTATGTTCCTGGAGCAAGCAGGTGCCCTTGGGCTCTTCTTGCATGAGACAGGTCATATGGAGATGTTACTGGTGCCGGCTTGAGCAAATAAATGATGAGCGGGAAGACAGTGACATGATAAATACTATTTTTGGTTAAAGTTAAGCAAAATTGGCTTCTGTTTCTGCTCATTTGCAATCAACCTACCCAGGCCACCTAAACATCTCCCCTCCCCAGTTTTACTTTTGAAAACCAAACCATCATTGAAGATAGCTTAATCATATCTTTTCCACACTACTTCCTCTCTTTCAGTTATAATTATCAAGATCTTATAAGTTTTTGCTTAAAGTCTTATTTAAATCTCTGTCACAATAATTTTAACACTTCTTTTGCACTCTATTTATTTATATGCCTATTCCCTCTCTGAGGTCTTTGAGGGCTGAAATTGCTTCTACAACTTTTTTCTTTCATCCTCAATCCTTAGCCTAGGTTTTGGGAAATTGAGAATTAATCAATGCTTGTTGAACACTAAGACTAAGCTATGGATTTGTCTGTCACTTGTGCCTAGTGTGGTGCTTAACACCGCAAAGTCTCCCCCAAAATGAATGTGAGAAAGTTCTGCTGAGCTGAAAGCCACCCTCACTTTTCTGAGTGGAATATGCATAGGTTTTCACAAATTGTGTCTTCATCGACTTGTCTATCATATGCTCCTCTTTCATGGAATCATAAATCATGTATCTCTTGAAAATAGAACATTTTAAACCCCAGCTCCACCCTGAAAATCATAATGCATCCTATGGTGTTGCTATAAATGTTAATCGATTCTAATTTGATAACTGATAGAATTTGAAAATTTAGGGAATTAAACAGAGACTTAGAAGAAATGGAAACCTCTCCACTGTGATGCCACGATACTTGCGTTATACTGTGAATTTAAGGTTTGGCAATTATGAAGCATCACAATGTTGTGGGAGCTTTTTGCTTTTTAACCAATGCAAATCACTTTATCGCTATTGAGATGCTTAAAAAGTACCTTTAAAGACATCATCTGCCAGAGAAGAGGGGAACTCTAAGAGAAGTGGAATAAATATCTCTAGCTTCTTACAAATGTATTCAATGTAATTTAAACCAGACATTTAAAGTAATTGAGTTGCAAAATTTAGTTATTTTTCTTATCAAGTCCATATTCCAGAAAATAAGGCTACCAATTAAATAAAGCATAACTCTGAAAATATGGAGCTGATATAACACATTTTCACACATCCTAAATTTTCAACAATTGAAAGCTACAAAGTTGGAATTTTAATAAAAATAATTTTCAAAACTTGTGCTACCCTCAGATCATTAAGCATATACAGAGCAGGATAAAGAAATTGAATGTATTCAGACTTCAAAGGCAAATACTTGTGCCCGGAAAACAAGAAGCCCATTCAGAATTGACCCAGAATTATTGAATATACATCATACTTGATGTTTCAACTGTCCCCTAAAAATAAAAATTGGAAAATATAATAATTCTCTTCTTTGGTTCACCTCTGCTGTTATTGGGTGACATTTCAAATGATATATTTATCATTCTTTTCCTTGCCTTTTTGTTAAATAGATAGCACAGAATAAAGGCTGTGCATGTTAAATCTTAGGTATTCCTTTGAGAGGATTTCCATAACATTTGTCATTGCATTGTAATCTGGAGTACTAACAATTATAAACAAACATTTGCAAATGCAAAGGACATCAATTTTCAAATCAGTTACACACTGCTCTCTCTCTTCCTCCTCCCTTCATTCTCCCAATACAGTCATTTTCCAGGTTGTCAAAAGATGGATGGTCTCCAGGGCTAGTTTGTCATGAAAAGGTAAGATCAAACTAATAGGAAAAAAGTACAAAGAGCTTGTGCACTGAGCCAGGCAGTGCCAGAGTAGTGGCAGTTCCTCCCAAGTAAGACGGCAGACTTCATTTGTCTCCTCATTGAGCTAGTCATGGTATTCAGATGTCACGACTTCCAGCACCATGCCTGACACAGCGCCACAGTCTTGCTCCCACCTCTCTGTCCGCTGAGGGCGCCACTGAGGCCACAATGCAGTGGGAGACTTTCCAAACAACATTTGACTTTTAGGAGCTTCTCAAAAGGAATGTATGTCTGTTCAGCTCTCTGCCAAAGAGCTGTCACTTTCTTGGAAAGTTAAATTTGTCACAAGGGAATGAAAATTTCACCATAGCCAGTTTAAATAAGTTAGGGAGTAGAAGCTTTTCCCCAATGCTTTTTCCACAGCAAGCAAATGTATCAATCATTTTATTCTCTGAAATAACAATTTATTATCCATGCAGGAGGCCTTAGATTCAATCTGCACAGTGTTCTGAGCGTCGCATCAGATACTAAGACCTGTCATCAGTCTTTATCAGGGTAATCACTCTGCTCTTGTCATCAGTTTTTAATAATAAAACTATTTATTACCTCAATAATTATTTATGACAAGAAGTCTGCCATTGGCATCGTGAATAAATATTGATAAATTGCTTGGTTAATAAACTGGTGCGTTTAAGTGGCTAGGATAATGTGGGAATGAGAGCAGTATTATTATCAAGAGTTATTACAAAGAATTGCACAATGTTTATCTCTTATTAAAAAGATTATATTAGCCCAACAGGAATTCTGTGAAAGAACAAATTATCATTTGTAAAAGGACAAAGATTCAGCATAAAAAAGATTGAAGAACCAATATTAAACCATAAAACAATTAAAAATGCAGACATCTAATCTAGATGCCAAATTAAATGAATTGGACTTGGTTTGAGATATTATATATATCTATATATTTAAAGTGAAAACTATGCTAAAAACATTTTTTAGTTGAGATCAGCTTCCAAGAGTCACAGATTTCTTTAAAAAATGCCTTTTATGACAGGCTGGCAACACGAATTTGAAATGGGAGTCTGAAATAGCATTAAATCTCATCCTCTGATGAGCTGCTGGGAACACAGGAGATAATCTTTACTTACAGAGACTATTTCCCTTGGGCCAATTTTCTGGAAATCACAAAAGGACTCAAAGCATGACTAACAGTTACCTGGTCAGTGATGCTGGATAATGGGATATTCAACTTAAAAGTCAGAGTGGCACCAACGCCACTTCTGTAGGAAAAGTTGGTACAGGCGGCTCCGCTCTCCCTGACTACAAGGCATGGTTGGTGCAAAAAGAAAAGTAGAGCCTAGGGGAGAGTCAATATGGACCAGCAAAGAAATATCCAATGGTTTAAAATACAGGTAAAGCTAGAGACCCCGTGGGAATTTGTTGAACAGAAACTGTACATTCTATACAATCATGTTGAAACTAGGCTTCTGGAATTGAAGGAGAACAGAAAAGCGCAACCTGATATATGTAAGCAGTTCCTTGGGTGGGTTCTTTCCCATACTAACTCCAACCAACGATTGGAATAGTGAATTTGGGTAGTGACCCTACAGAGCACCAGGAAGGGGATGGGGAAGAGAAGGAAAGGAAGGAAGCTGGAAAAGGTTGATATTAGCAAACTGCTTATAACTGTGGGGGAATTTAAGTTTATTCTCATTGGGGAACTACTGTGCAGAAAGTTTGGAACACAATACTGAGTCAAATGAGAGGGGAGGAAGCTGGCTGTTCACCTTCCAAATCCCAAGCCATATGTGCCAAGCAAACATGTGCAGATACCAGCTGTCACAATTCTTTTACAATAGGGTAATTGAAAACTAAAATCCCACCCCCCCAGGAGTTTTGTAATTTTAAGAATGAGACATATAAGGCAGGTAATGGGAATAATAAGGTGAGGTGTCATAGAGGATGAATCCCAGGTCGAGGACTGGAACAGTGTGTAGGGTGTTTGCCTTACACACAGCTGACCCTAATTCAATTCTCAGTATCCCATATGGTCCCCAGTACTGCCAGGAATAATTTCTGAGTGCAAAGTCAGGAGCAACCCCTGAACATTGTTGGGTGTGACCCCCAAAAAAAAAAAAGAATCCTAGCTTGAAGAGGTACTTTTCAAAAAAAAATAATGCTTCTCTTTATTTCCATTCTCTTTTGTTGTTATGTGAAAAGATCAGGTACTCGGGTACTATATTTGCAGTGACACTGGGAAAGCATTATGGAGTTAAGGCAATGCTCTACGACTGAGCCACATCCCTGGGATCTCCAAGATTTTCTTTTTTGCTTCTTTTGGTCATACCTGGCAATGCTCAGGGTCTACTTCTGGCTCTGAACTCAGGAATTACTCCTGGTGGTGCTCAGGCCACCATTTGGCATACCAGGGTTTGAACCCAGGTCAACAAACACCCTACCTGCTGTACTATCACTCCGGCCCCCGTGATGTGCTTTTTTTATAAACTTGGGAGAACGTATAAGTTCTTACTTTGAGTATGGAGAGGATTTAATGAAGCAAATTACAGAAAGTTATTAACAGAGTTGGTCTTGAGCAGGTGTTCAGTGACGTTAGCTATCATTTTAAATCATACCAGACAAATTCAAATTTTGTTATGGATACACTGATTGTGTGAGAGAGAGTAGTGAAACTGAAAGTATTTCAATTTCACTATGTTTTGACTGCATACTATACAACAAGTATTACAAGACAGATATAAACATTGAGGAACAGTGTGTAAACGTTTTTCTAGGAGGATGATGAACAGGTTTGACTATATCCATTGGTGCTCTGGGCTTACTCCTAGCTCTGTTCTCAGATATAATTCTTGACAGTGCTTGGAGAGACCATATGGGATGCCAGAGATTGAAACAGGACTGGTCACATGCAAGGATGCAAGGCAAGAAACTTAACACCTGAACTATCTCTCCAGCGTGAACTCTTAAATTGCACTTTCACCAAGACAATAATTTATAGGACAAATTTTTAGAAAGAAACTGTGGAGTCTCCATATCCCTGCTGATACTCAGAACAGACAAGATAAGGTTAAAGTAGAAAAACTTTGAAAAAGATACATTGGTAACATTGGTTTAAAGGAATGTAAATATTTATCTATTTTAGGGATACAATATTACTATACCATGCCCACCACCGAAGTGTCAATATCTTTACACTATAATTCATTGGTCCTTTCCAGTCCAAAACACTGAGGAAAATTTCCCAAAGTCAGACCCTTGGGCTTAATAGTCATAGAAATGAAAAAAAAACTTGTTTAAAATAAAAATTATTTTAGAAGTTGAGATGTGGAAACATTGTGTGTGAGAGAGAGTGTAGTTACTTCAACTTCAGTATGTTTTGATTGCATCACATATACTAAGTATCACATAGGTTACTATATAAAGACTTGGAAACATGTCTTTTACTGTCAAAAAATACTTAGATTCTGGTAGTTGAGACAGTCTAGTGAGTCAGTGATTATAAGAATGAAAACAGGAGAAATGTAGAAAGAGACAGGATGAAGACATTATTAAATCAAAGTTAAGGAAGTGGGTGGGCTTCTTTGTACCAATTTATCCATAAGATATTTATTGTACAATTATATGTGCAAGAAATTGTGGCAGCAATGTGACTCCTCTGTGGGGACATAATTGTTTCAGCTGTAATAAATTACACCTTGAAAAGGCTCATCTGGGGTGGGACATGGGAATGGAGTACCACTGCTGCTGGTGGTAGATGTTGGGGAAGGATTTTGTGGGCAAAACTATGAAGAATTATTGTTTACAAAAAGGAAAGGGGATATAAATGCCACCGAAAAGAAGCAAGTCAGACAAAAATATCTTGTATGAAGCCCCGAGAAGCTGGAACTAGCGAACCAAGCAAAGATGTGGCTGTAAGAAGGTTTACAGAGCAGACAATGAAGGTATGGAGGTCTTTGATGGCCAGACCCAGCTTGTGATATTATCCTGAGATACAATAAGTTATTTTGAATCGAGATGCATGTGGCAGCTTCTTTTGATATGGATAATCTCTGGTTACAATTATAGGACCGCTTAAAGAGGAAAATGAGAGGACTCATCATTAAGCTGTGGCAATCATCTGCGTGAAGACTGACAGAATATTAGGATCGAAAGAAGAGTGGAGAAGTTGGGGGGAAGTTCAAAGAAAGAGTCTTTGAGTACAAAGTGACTCACATTGGGAGAAACATGTTTACTAACTATATATAAATTCTTCACATATCAAAGAATTTATAATATGCAATTTATCAACATTCATGACCATTAGACATGGAAAAAAACCTCATACTATATTTGTAGAGTCTACATACTCTATAATTTGTCATTGCATGCCATCTGCATTGCAAGAACATTTATTTATGAAAATTTTTAGAAGAGCTACCTGTATTCCAGTGCTTATATTCTCTTTCTTTGTTAACTCAGACAACGTAATCTCATAATCACATAGATTTAAAAGTTATTTTTTACTCCTTTGAGAAGATTTTGTGGACACCATTAGCTGTCCTTAACTGGCTTGCCATGTCTTTATGATTAAAAATGTAGTAATACTATACCATCTACTAAATAAAAAAAAAAGATTATTTGAGTACAAAATAGAGAACTATTTTATTTAATGTTTTATTGAATCACCATGAGACTACAGTTACAAAGTGGTTCACAAAAAAGTGATTGTGGACAGGCTGGAGCCATAGCAGTGATAGGTTGTTTTGCCTTGCACATGGCTGACCTGGGTTCAATCCCCAGCATCCCATATGGTCCCCTGTGCACCGCCAGGAGTAGTTCCCTGAGCGAAGAGCCAGGAGTAATGCCTGAGCATTGCCAGGTGTGACCCAACAAGAAAAAAAAAAAGACTATTGTGGAGAATAAGGATTTGGGATAATTCTAGAGGACCTAATCCAAAGATTTAGACTCAGGCCTTACTCTATCCAGTGTTGAAAGTTTGATGAAATGTATTGAAAAACATCACTATGTGAAGGAGCACAGATCAAAATCAACAACTGATTTCATTGGGGAAATGATGAAATTTCTGCACCATAAAAGACAATTAGCCAAGTTTCTACATCAGGAAGACATCTTGGAATATGCTAACCTCAAACGCAGTTAAGAGTATTTAAAAAAAAATCACCAATATTGTACCTTCCAACAGTTTCACTGAATAAAAATTCCACTAGTTTTACAATGATTGAGGCATATCTAATGATTTTTTTTAACCTTATGGTTCAAATAATTTACCAATCTTGAGGTCCATGATGAGTTTGAGTGGAAATCTATAGCTTAATTCTACCAATGTCAGCTACTATCATTTTGAGTAATAATTTTAAGTTATGCAGAGTACAATCATGTAAGCTACTTTTTAAAAAGAGATCATAGAATTCAACATTGTTTCTTTAACTTCTCTCATGTTTTATGTTTTTTCACATTTGTTTGGTAGTTTAATTTGTAAGGTGATTTCCTGCCTGATTCTGATTTCAGAGATGGGGTAAAACCTCAGGGAGTTGCCGTAAAGTTCATTAAAACTCCCTTGACACCAGTAATGCCCCTATAGGTTTCCAACTTCATCTACTATACATTAGGCGTTTAATTAAACTGGAACAACACAAAGGAGGGTACCTTTGCAGTTTTTCGTCCAACCAGCATTTTTTAAAGCATTTGCTTTCTTACTATCTGTAATCATGAGTGAATGAGAGATGAACCAGGAAGTATTAATATACAAACAAGAGAAGAGAGCTAAAAGTAGGACCAAGAGGCAGCTATGCTGTTTGGGAGTGGACAAAGGAAGATTTGGAGGAGGAAAAGTCACAGAAATAGAAGAAGACCTAGGCAAGGATAAATCTGTCAAAAATACTTTCTAACAATTATGGAGCTTTAATAATTTCTCATTTTTGCTTTTATCACTATTCAGCCTAAATGTTCATAAACATTGTGAGATGGGATCTAATTTACATATTCTGCCAATTATCTGTATTTATGGTTAACCACTCAAAGGTTTTCCCCCATTACCCCAAATAATTGAGAATTGGCTATAGAAGCAGTTTCCTTTCCCTACTGAATAAATGTGCTGTATTTATATTATCCATTACCAGGTGGCAGACGTAATGTTCAGTGAGGTGTGTTACTTATCTGAAACTTGAAACTCCTTTCAAGGTTCAAGCTCACCAGTTAATAGAAGATAATCTGTATGGAGCATAAATTTCAAGGAGATGTCTACAATATATCTTTCATGAACCTCCGGTTTGCCAAGATAGCTCTTGCTGGAGTTGACTTTATTAGTAGCAACCATTTGCACTAGAATGCCTGTGACAATGATAAAGCTTTTACATTATATGAATTATATTGGACATATTCTATTTTTTCACATTCATTTGTTTACTAACAGACCTTAAGATAGAAAGCTTTCAAATCATTTGGCAAAATATAATTAAGAATCACTCAGACATGTAATTTAATCAGGAGAATAGGAAATACATAAAGGTTATAAATGACTTCACAAATGACTTTAGAATTCTTATTCATATTAATTCTTTTATGATGCAGATTAGGGAAGTGAGTTAGATGGATTTTAAATGTTTGGCTTTCATACTATTTTAATTAATTAAAATAAAATCCATGTGGTTAACCTAAGTATACAAACTAAACAATTATAATTTAATCTCTTTAACGTCCAAATTCCTAAATGTTGTCTGGTATTTTGAACATAAGGCGGTTTCACACTGAAATAATAAAATTAGTGGATATGGATTGTCAATTGTGGGACTGTGTTTTAATATTGTCTTTACACTCCAAATCTTATTTTGAAGGACTATTCTATTATGTAGATTTTTATATTATGGACATTCTTGTTTATTTCTTTGTCATCCTATCAAAGCATATGAAACCACAGATCTTTTTTATATTAATTCTAATTCTGCTTTTCAGAGAAAGGTAAACTATATTCCTGTTTCCTCTTTACCATGACAGAAAATCACATTTGAGATTCAATTCTTCTTTGTTAAATCAATCAAGTTTGATCTTTGAGGCACAAGAAAAATAGACATGGAGCTCAAATTTGTATTGGAAGCATTATGTTTTCTAATTTTAAAATTGAAATCAAAGGAGGCACACTATCTTGAGAAACCTAGCCACAAGTGATGGGCAATGAATATGGTTGTGATGGGAAAACATTCAGCAAACACTTCAGATTCCATCAGTTCAGACTCAGTCAAACATATCCATACCATCTGTCTGCATGTAGATGGATGCAGTCCAATATGACTAAGGGAATCGTTTTGATACCCGGTTGCTCAACATGACCCACATTTTTGGTGGAAGATAGTCTGTAGTGATTCTGTTGCAGTCTACTGTGACTTCGTGATTTGGAATGCTTTCATAATGCTTTTTTAATTTTTTATTGTTGTCAAAGTTTTTTTTCGCATTGCTACCTATTAGATACATGGCAAATGAATGGCAAAGCATTGTTTTTGGAAGCAAACAGATTTTTGACTGATTTCATGTTCTGCTACTACCAGTAATAAGATCATGGTTAATATATTTTTTAATTCATCAGGCCAATGTTCATCATTCATAAAATTATAAACAAAACAAAAAACAAATGGAGACTGAAGGCTAAAAGATCTGTTCAGAGGACAAAGGGACTCTACGGATTCATGATCCATTGTTGAAGCTTTCAATTTTCCACTTAAAAGTTGTATAACTGCTAATGGAGTTCTGCAAATCTCCGGCCGAGTGTCCTGACTATAAACTGTGTTTGATAAAGTCGATTTCCATTCATTTGTGGCAAGGAGTCAATAATTCAGACATATAGAATATGTAAGTGTGTTTAGAATACAGGAATTCTGTAAATGTTTGAAACTAGAGATAGTCATGAATTGTAAAATACCAAATAGAGGTGGTCTTCCTATGGTCTTCCTCATTTCATAACCACTGGTGTCAGAAAAAATGATTTTCAGTAAAACTTGCATAATAAAAATGAAAATAAACCTGAAAAAATGCTCAATTGTAGCTTTGAATTAGGATAGCGATTATTCTGAAGACATGAAAAAACTACCTACTCTACTCTTACAAGTCATTTTCCTATGCATCTCCACTGAAACCTCTTTCATTTAAAATCATTTATTTCTAATGGGACATAGACAAAAAGATAGAGAAGTTTAATGTGCCTGCAATAGGGGCAGGCAGGGTTTGGGTTGCCATGTTTGGGAATTGGGTGGTGGGAATTGGCACTGGTGGAGGGATGGGATCTGGAACACTGTATTGTAGAGACCCAATTATGAACATCCTCGTAATTCTATATCTCACGTGTTATAATAAAAATTTAAAAGAGGAAAGAGAGACAGAGAGAGACAGAGAGAGAGAGAGAGAGAGAGAGAGAGAGAGAGAAAGGGAGGGAAGGTAAAAATGCCTGGGATAGAGCTGGGAGAGAGGGAATGTGGGGACATTGGTGGTGGGAATGGGAACTGGTGAAGGGATGCGTGCTGGAACAATGTATGACTGAGACCCAATTATGAGCATCTTTTTTTGTTTTAATTTTTATTTTACCACCATGAGAACAACATTACAAAGATGTTCATAATTGGGTCTCAGTCATATATTGTTCCAGCACCCATCCCTTCACCAGTGCCCATTCCCACCACCAATGTCCCCACATTCCCCTCTCCCAGCTCCAGAGCAGTAATTTCTTCCTTAGCTCCCTTTCTCTCTGTCTCTCTTTGTTTCTCCTTCATCTTCCCCAATCCTTATTATACCATGTGATATACAGAATTACGAGGATATTCATAATTGGGTCTCTAGAGTACAGTGTTCCAGAATCCATCCCTCCACTAGTGCCAATTCCCACCACCCACTTCCCAAACACACCCACCCAAACCCTGCCTGCCCCCCATTGCAGGCGCTTTTAGTTCTCTATCTCTTTGTCTATGTCCCTGTATTTCCCAATCTCTCTTCTATTACACTTTATGGCTTTTCCTATGTATACTAATAATGTATGATGTCTCTATCTGATTATTCAATAGTGAGTTCTAGTGTGACATCATAATTCCTCATCCCCGTATCCTCTCAGTTTGATGCAAATAGAATGATCGTTGAAGTGTACAAGTGAGAAAGATCCTGAAATGACCTGGTGCTAAAATACATTGAGTCAAAGATCAAACCGCAGGCTGCTGAGCCGCCTGTGCCAGCGCAGCCTTGGATCTGGAGTCTCTGTCTTGGGGCTGTGGGCTGTAGTGGCTGGAGCTCAGGGCCACACCCTCTGGGCCCGGAGGCTGAGTGGAGGCCCCTCAATCCTTGCTCCGAGTCCAGCAGGCGCGCCGCCTGCATACATCTTTGTAATTGTATATCTCACAGTGGTATAATAAAAAAAAATTAAAAAAACTTATAAAAATAAAACCATTTATTTCTGGGGCCAGAGCGATAATACAGTGGGTAGGGTGTTTTCTTTGCATGGGACTGATCTGGGTTTGGTCCCCCACCATCCCATATACTTCCCAGAGCACCACCAGGAGTGATTCCTGAGTGCATAGACAGGGAGTAACCCCCTGATCATTGCTGGGGTTATTAAAGCAAAATAAATGAATAAATAAATAAATGAAGTGATTTTGAGCATCTAACACCATCTATATTGTCTCCCTGTTAAATTAATTTTTACGCACATGCATGAACTATATTATGAATACATGTAATCCCAATAATATACTTAATGTCAGAGGCCAAATATGCATCTAAACATCAAGCAAAAACAATTGACACAAAGACCATGTTACTTTATTCTAAAGCAAAATATTGGAATCCCTTTGAGAAACAAAAACTGAACTATACTGAATAACATTAAATGAAACCAAATGTTGTTGATTTCAAAATGTTTATCCATTTTTAAAGTAAATCAAAATTTCTGTAAAAGAGGTAGTTAATTTTTAAATGTTCTCCATAAAACCAGCTTTCCCCGTTGAACCCCCTGCATTCCATGGACCAGGATAGCAACTTCCAACCCGAGTCCACCATCCCCATGGAGCCTCGGAGGAGCCTAGAGGAACCCCCACACCTTGCTGGCAGCCATTTTCACAATCCACACTCTGCAGCAGGTACACCCGCAGAGCAGAAACCAGCTTTCCCGTTGAACCCCCCTGCACTCCATTGGACCACGAGAGCAACTTCGGACCTGAGTCCACCATCCCGATGGAGCCTCGGAGGAGGCCAGAGAAACTCCCACACCTTGCTGGCAGCGATCTGTGTCACAATCCACACTCTGCAGCTGGTAAGATCTCCCCCAGCATATTAATCCACTCTCCAGCCCACAGATTAATCCAGTCTCCAGCCCAGCTTGTCAGAAACCCAGCCTACAAGGACCCGCCCTGCAGAGACCCGCCCTTCAGAGGAGAGTATTTCAAACCCAGGAATGCTTGAGCCTCAGACACAGGTACACCCGGCAGAGCAGAAACCAGCTTTCCCCGTTGCGGCGATTTACCTCCAAACTACCACAAATATTCTACCCACCCCTCTGAGAGAGCCCCACAAAGCAATGTAAATATAGTGCCCGCATGGCAGAGCCTGGCAAGCTGTCCGATGCGTGTTCGATATGCCAAACCCAGTAACAAAAATGTTTATTTTCCTGACCCCGAAAGAGCCCTTAATACGGCAGCAGTAAGAAAGGGCAAACAAGCAGTGCCTGATAAAATTTCACGGCTGTCCTAGGCTGCCAAAACGAAGAAGGACTAAAATGACTGTCTGTACTTTTCAATGCAACGTACACTGGCAACGGAAGCATATATTGAGGGATCTGATGCTGCAAGCAAGAAAGATCAAGTACGACATCATTGGTCTGACTGAGACGAGGAGGCGCCAGTCGCATCATGCTGTATTTGACACCGGAGAAGAATTGTTCCTTGGAACATGTGATGAAAAGAGGCGTCGGTGGCATTGGTGTCCTTATCAACACGAACATGGCTGTCAACATTGATTCATTTGAATGCCTAACAAACCGAATAGGACGATTACACTTGAGGAGATGTGGCCCACTGCCAGCAATTTCTATCTTCATTGTCTATGCACCAACATCCACATACAAAGAAGATGAAATTGAGAAATTCTACATGGAATTGGAGGAGTTCTATAAAAAAGATCACACCTTCTACAAGATCATAGTCGGTGATTTTAATGCCAAGATAGGACCGAGAAGATCGGCTGAAGAACTCCACATCGGGACCCATGGCCTAGAATGGAACGAACAGGGTGAGAGACTATCTGAGTTCATCATGTCCACCAAGACTATTCATGGGAACTCACAGTTTCAGAAGGCTGAAGCGAAACGTTGGACATGGGAATCTCCTGGTGGACAGTTCCACAATGAAATCGACCACATCATCTTCAATCGACGGTTTTGTCTGACCGATGTTGCTGTCGTCCCCAAATTCCAGACAGGATCGGACCACCGTCTCCTTCGTGCAAAATTCTACTTCCCCGCAACGGGGAGAAAAGGCTGCAAAGTTTAAGAAGAGAACTCCCAGAACGACCACCAACTGGGAACTCTTTTGCACCATTGCGGCAACATGGGAAGATACCATCATTGATGACATCGATGAAGAATACAACCGACTGGTTCAGCACCTCCATGATTGTGCGAAGAATGCCGAGAGAGAGAAAAAACACAAAAGGACGCTTGTCTTCAGAATTTCTCGAGCTCATTCGCCAACGTGGCAAGGCGCGAGCCTCAGGGAGACCAAATGCTAACGTCCAAGCTTGCTAAACAGTGCAGAGAAGCGATAAAAGCAGACCTCAAAGACAGAAGAGCAGAAATACTGGAAGATGCAGCAGAAGCCGGGAAAAGTATTCGCACTGCCCGCCTGTCCTTCGCCAACTATAAGACCAAGATGACTGCCCTCCGACGCCCTGATGGATCTATCACATCTTCCAGAAAGGCAATGGAGAAGATTATCCAGGACTTCTACTCAAATCTTTTTGATAGCCACATCCACCTGCCCACATACCAAATTCCACAGGATGGATACGTCATTCCCAACGTTCTCCCTTCTGAAATAAGACATGCCATCTCATCGGTAAAAGAAGGGAACAGCACCAGGCCCAGACAAAAGTCAGACCCGAACATCTGAAAAATCTGCCATCGGTGCTCATCAATACACTAGCTCGGCTCTTCACACGCTACCTGTCAGAATGCAAGGTGCCCTCCCAATGGAAAACCAGCAGGACAGTTCTACTGTTCAAGAAGGGAGACATTCATGACATCGGCAACTATCGCCCCATCTGCCTGTTGTCTGTCATCTACAAGCTGTTTTACACGAGTCATCCTGAACAGGATTAGCAGAACACTAGATGAAGGTCAACCATGCGAGCAAGCAGGTTTCCGGAAAGGATTCCAGCACAATCGACCATATCCACACAGTAACCAAGCTCATTGAGGTTTGTAGGGGAGTACAAGATGCCGCTCTGTCTCACGTTCATTGATTTACAGAAAGCCTTTGATTCTGTGGAAACTGAAGCAGTCATCGAAGCCCTAGTCAAACAGGGTGTTCAAACCCAATACATCAAGATCCTTCGTGAGCTGTATTACGGATTCACCACCAGGATCTCACCATTCTACAAAGAAGTGATCATTGATGTCAAAAGAGGGGTTCGACAGGGTGATACCATCTCACCAAAACTCTTCAGTGCCACCCTCGAGAACATCATGAGACAATTAGAATGGGAAGGAATGGGAGTGAAGATAGATGGTCGGCAACTACACCACCTCCGCTTCGCTGATGACATCGTTCTAATAACACCAAACATTAGCCAAGCGGCACAAATGCTGGCTGACTTTGACCGAGAATGTGGAAAGGTAGGTCTACAGCTGAATCTGAAGAAAACTATGTTCATGAGAAATGAACTAGTTCCAGAGGCCCCATTCTCTCTCAATGGAACAAACATCTCTGAATGCAGCAGTTATGTGTACCTAGGTCGAGAAGTCAACATGATGAATGACCTAAAACCTGAGCTGCGCAGGAGGAAAGAGAGCGGCATGGAATGCCTTCAAAGGCATCGAAGAAATAGCTAAAAGGACAAAGAACCTCCGGCTCCGGGCACATCTCTTTGACTCCACCGTTCTCCCTGCATTAACATACGCCTCAGAGACCTGGGCCCTACGAAAGCAGGATGAGAATGCTATTCGGGTCTCCCCAGAGAGGCATCGAAAAGAGCTATGCTTGGAATATCACGTCTCACTCAAGTGAGAGAAGGAATCCGGAGTTCTGACCTCCGTCGCTATTCCAGAATCAGGGACGCTGTCTCGTTTGCCAAGGCATCGAAAATCAGATGGGCTGGACATGTAATGCGATTTGGAGACAACCGCTGGACTAGAGCCGTTACCGACTGGATCCCACGGGATGTCAAAAGATCACGTGGCCGCCCACCTACAAGATGGTCAGACTTCCTTGTTAAGACCCTGAAGGAACGGTTTGAGGCTCTTCATATTCCTGAATCAACCAGATGCCATTGGGCTACATTGGCACGTGATAGGGTCCAATGGAAATGTTACTGGCGCCCGCTCGAGCAAATCGATGAGTAACGGGATTCAAGTGATCAAGTGATCAAG
>JAJIBD010023387.1:0-20540 GCA_021461705.1 Cryptotis parvus | reverse complement strand
GCAGAGCAGAAACCAGCTTTCCCCGTTGGAACCCCCTGCATTCCATGGACCACGAGAGCAACTTCCCGACCCGAGTCCACCATCCCGATGGAGCCTCGGAGGAGCCCAGAGAAACCCCCCACACCTTGCTGGCAGCGATCTGTGTCACAATCCACACTCTGCAGCTGGTAAGATCTCCCCCCCAGCATATTAATCCAGTCTCCAGCCCACAGATTAATCCAGTCTCCAGCCCAGCTTGTCAGAAACCCAGCCTACAAGGACCCGCCCTGCAGAGACCCACTCCTTCAGAGGAGAGTATTTCAAGCCCAGTAATGCTTGAGCCTAAGACACAGGTACACACCAGCAGAGCAGAAACCAGCTTTCCTGTTGCGCAAGGCCGCTGGCCACACAATTTACCTCCAAATTACCATAAATATTCTACCCACCCCTCTGAGAGAGCCCCCACAAAGTAATGAGAATATAGCGCCCGCATGGCAGAGCCTGGCAAGCTGTCCGATGCGTGGTTCGATATGCCAAATCCAGTAACAAAAATGTTTATTTTCCTGACCCGAAAAGAGCCCTAAATACAACAGCAGTAAGAAAGGCAAACAAGCAGTGCCTGATAAAATTTCCACGGCTGTCCTAGGCTGCCAAAACCGAAGAAGGACTAAAATTACTGTACTTTCAATGCACGTATGCTGGCATCGGAAGCATATATTGAGGATCTGATGGTGCACAGCTCAAAAGATCAAGTACGACATCATTGGTCTGACTGAGACGAGGAGGCGTCAGTCGCATCATGCTGTATTTGACACCAGAGAAGAATTGTTCCTTGGAACATGTGATGAAAGAGGCGTCGGTGGCGTTTGTGTCCTTGTCAACACGAACATGGCTGTCAACATTGATTCATTTGAATGCCTAACAAACCGAATAGGACGATTACACTTGAGGAGATGTGGCCCACTGCCAGCAATTTCTATCTTCATTGTCTATGCACCAACATCCACATACAAAGAAGATAAAATTGAGAAATTCTACATGGAATTGGAGGAGTTCTATAAAAGATCACACCTTCTACAAGATCATAGTCGGTGATTTTAATGCCAAGATAGGACCGAGAAGATCGGCTAAAGAACTCCACATCGGGACCCATGGCCTAGAATGGAACGAACAGGGTGAGAGACTATCTGAGTTCATCATGTCCACCAAGACTATTCATGGGAACTCACAGTTTCAGAAGGCTGAAGCGAAACATTGGACATGGGAATCTCCTGGCGGACAGTTCCACAATGAAATTGACCACATCATCTTCAATCGACGGTTTTGTCTGACTGATGTTGCTGTCGTCCCCAAATTCCAGACAGGATCGGACCACCGTCTCCTCCGTGCAAAAATTCTACTTCCCGCAACGGGGAGAAAAAGCTGCAATGTTTAAGAAGAGAACTCCCAGAATGACCACCAACTGGGAACTCTTTGGCACCATTGCGGCAACATGGGAAGATTCAATCATTGATGACATCGATGAAGAATACAACCGACTGGTTCAGCACCTCCATGATTGTGCGAAGAGTGCCGAGAGAGAGAAAGACACAAAAGGACGCTTGTCTTCAGAAACTCTTGAGCTCATTCGCCAATGTGGCAAGGTGCGAGCCTCAGGAGACCAAATGCTAACGTCCAAGCTTGCTAAACAGTGCAGAGAAGCTATAAAAGCAGACCTCAAAGACAGAAGAGCAGAAATACTGGAAGATGCAGCAGAAGCCGGGAAAAGTATTCGCGACTGCCCGCCTGTCCTTTGCCAATTATAAGACCAAGATGACTGCCCTCCGACGCCCCTGATGGATCTATCACATCTTCCAGAAAGGCAATGGAGAAGATTATCCAGGACTTCTACTCAAATCTCTTTGATAGCCACATCCACCTGCCCACATACCAAATTCCACAGGATGGATATGTCATTCCCAACGTTCTCCCTTCTGAAATCCGACATGCCATCTCGTCGGTAAAAAAGGGAACAGCACCAGGCCCAGACAAAGTCAGACCCGAACACCTGAAGAATCTGCCGCCGGTACTCATCAATACACTAGCTCGGCTCTTCACACGCTACCTGTCCGAATGCAAGGTGCCCTCCCAATGGAAAACCAGCAGGACAGTTCTACTGTCCAAGAAGGGAAATATTCACGACATCGGCAACTATCGCCCCATCTGCCTGTTGTCTGTCATCTACAAGCTGTTTACACAAGTCATCCTGAACAGGATTAGCAGAACACTAGATGAAGGACAACCATGCGAGCAAGCAGGTTTCCGGAAAGGATTCAGCACAATCGACCATATCCACACGGTAACCAAGCTCATTGAGGTTTGTAGGGAGTACAAAATGCCTCTCTGTCTCACGTTAATTGATTTACAGAAAGCCTTTGATTCTGTGGAGACTGAAGCAGTCATCGAAGCCCTAGTCAAACAGGGTGTTCAAACCCAATACATCAAGATCCTTCGTGAGCTGTATTACGGATTCACCACCAGGATCTCACCATTCTACAAAGAAGTGATCATTGATGTCAAAAGGAGGGGGTTCGACAGGGTGATACCATCTCACCAAAACTCTTCAGTGCCACCCTCGAGAACATCATGAGACAATTAGAATGGGAAGGAATGGGAGTGAAGATAGTTGGTCGGCAACTACACCACCTCCGCTTCACTGATGACATCGTTCTAATAACACCAAACATTAGCCAAGCGGCACAAATGCTGGCTGACTTTGACCAAGAATGTGGAAAGGTAGGTCTACAGCTGAATCTGAAGAAAACTATGTTCATGAGAAATGAACTAGTTCCTGAGGGCCCCATTCACTCTCAATGGAACAAACATCTCTGAATGCAGCAGTTATGTGTACCTAGGTCGAGAAGTCAACATGATGAACGACCTAAAACCTGAGCTGCGCAGGAGGAAGAGAGCGGCATGGAATGCCTTCAAAGGCATCGAAGAAATAGCTAAAAGGACAAAGAACCTCCGGCTCCGGGCACATCTCTTCGACTCCACCGTTCTCCCTGCATTAACATACGCCTCAGAGACCTGGGCCCTACGAAAAGCAGGATGAGAATGCTATTCGGGTCTCCCAGAGAGGCATCGAAAGAGCTATGCTTGTAATATCACGTCTCACTCAAGTGAGTGAAGGAATCCAGAGTTCTGACCTCCGTCGCTATTCCAGAATCAGGGATGCTGTCTCGTTTGCCAAGGCATCGAAAATCAGATGGGCTGGACATGTAATGCGATTTGGAGACAACCGCTGGACTAGAGCCATTACCGACTGGATCCCACGGGATGTCAAAAGATCACGTGGCCGCCCACCTACAAGATGGTCAGACTTCCTTGTTAAGACCCTGAAGGAACGGATTGAGGCTCTTCATATTCCTGAATCAACCAGATGCCATTGGGCTACATTGGCACGTGATAGGGTCCAATGGAAATGTTACTGGCACCCGCTTGAGCAAATCAATGAATAACGGGATTCAAGTGATCAAGTGATCAAGTGATATATATATATATATATATAAACCATATATATTATATATAAAAGGATATATATATCCTTTTTTTTTACTTTTTGGGTCAAACCAGCAATATTCAGGGGTTGCTCCTGGCTCTGCATTCAGGAAAGTTGCTCAGAGGACCATATAGGATGCCAGGGATGGAAACTGGGTTGGCTGTGTGCAAGGCAAACACCCTACCTGCTGTACTTTTGACTCTGGCCCACTACCTACTGTTCTCATTGTGCTGGCCCCTCAATTTCCCTTATGATTCACACTTTTCTTTCTGCTCTCTCAGGATATTTTTTTTTTTTTTGGGTCACGCCTGGCAATTCTCAGGGGTTACTCCTGGCTCTGCACTCAGGAATTACTCCTGTCGGTGCTCAGGGGACCATATGGGATGCCGGGATCGAACCCAGGCCAGCATTGGCCGGCTGCGTACAAGGCAAACGCCTTACCCGCTGGGCTATTGCTCTGGCCCCTCTCTTGGGATATTTTTTAAAATATTTATTGGTGTTTCCATTTGCAGATACCAACTTAGCCCTTTTATTTCTCCCTCTCCAGTCTTCTTTCCTTAGGCATGCTCAGCGGCAATGGTAGTCTGTGTTAATGGATTGTATTTGTCATCTGCATCTAGGACCTTTGCTAGTTTATATCAGTGCTGAGTTCCATTTTGGAAGATGAAAGCAAATGTCTCCAATGATTGCAAGAATTAGGGGAAGGAGCGATAGTACAGTGGGTAGGGCGTTTGTCTTGCAACACGGCCAACCTGGATTCGATCCCCCGCATCCCAGTAGCCTCTCTCCCAACCTCCCTACTTATGCTTCTCTCCCACTGCCACATACAGACTTGAGTTTGCTGGTATTGTGGTCTCCCTTTCCCCAAAGGCATCATGTTCTGAGGTTTTAGGTCCTTTTTATATATATATTTTATTATATCACCGTGAGATATACAATTACAAAGAAGTTCATGTTTGGGTTTCGGTCTTCCAGTGTTCCAGCACCCATCCCCTCCACCAGTGCTCCTTTCCCACCACCATGTCCCCAAGTCCCTCCACTCTCTCCTAGCCTGCCTCTATGGCAGGTTCTTTATCTCTTTTCTCTCTCTTCTCTTCCCTCTCTTCGTCTCTCTCTCTCTCTCTCTCTCTTCTTGTTCCAACGTTTTAGGGACACTGCCTCTGCCTCTGGCATGTGTGACCACTGTTGACAGAAATTATGGTCCTTGCAATAGCACAGCGGGTAGGGAGTTTGCATTGCACTCGGCCAACCCGGGTTCAATCCCTTGCATCCCATATGGTCCCCCGAGCACCTCCAGGAGTGATTCCTGAGTGCCGAACCAGGAGCAACTCCTGAGCATTGCTGGGTATGACCCAAAAGAAAAAAAAAAGAAGAAAAAGAAAAGAAATTATGCTCCTTTGGAGGGATGTTCTCACCTTGTCAAACTCACAAGCATAAGAAGCACTAGGGGGAGCCAGTGAACCCTTAAACCTATCCCCTAGAAGACTAAGGTGCCTTGTAACCTACATTCTACATTATAAAGAGGCACCCAGTCAAAACTGAGGAATAGACTGACTCCAATAAATAAGGCCAGGGCCGGAGCGATAGCCCAGCGGGTAGGGCGTTTGCCTTGCACGCAGCCGGCCCATGCCGGCCCGGGTTCGATCCCCGGCATCCCATATGGTCCCCCCGAGCAACACCAGCAGGAGTAATTCCTGAGTGCAGAGCCAGGAGAAACCCCTGAGCATTGCCGGTGTGACCCAAAAAGAAAAAAAAAAAAAAAAAGAAAGAAAGAAAGAAAGAAAAAAGAAAGCAAGGCCCTTCCCTGCCCTTTCCCTCTGCTGTTGCAATGACCGGTCAGGTTGCCATGCTCTCACACAGACCTGCAGTGCTTGGTGGGGGTGACACTCCTCTAGTTGTGATATTTGCTGCTTTCACATATGCTACCCCGAGGTTGGACTCTCTTCACTGTGATGCTCACAGCATTCAGCCGTTGGAGCTTGCCAGGAGTCGCCTGTTCGTATGGTATCGTGGTGCTCACATAGCGCTCCCTGAGGGTGGGGGGGTATTTGAGGGTCATTCTGTTTTCTAAGAAAAAGCTTTGGTTCTTTTATTTGTTATTTATTTGTTTTTGGCTGGGGGGTGCCACACTCAGCAATGCTTAAGGGTTACACCAGGCTCTGCACTCAGGAATCATTCCTGGCAGTCTTGGGGGATCGAACCCAGCTCTGCCACTTGCAAGCAAGGGCCCTGCCCACTATACTATGGCTGCAGCCCCTTGAGGTTCATTCCTAGCTGGGGTCCTAGCACAGCTTTTTAGTTTGGTGCTGGCAGGGGGCCTTACGCCTTTTGTCGCAATATTCCCACACATCTGGCTGCAATGTGGCTGACAGTGATGGCGGTGCCATAGATGGCAGGCAACAGCTTCCAGGATTGTACAGCACACAGCCGGGCGGCCCCAACCACCAATTACTCAGTCTCCCGGCGAAAGGCAGTCCAAAGTAAGAACCAAATGAAAAATCATCAACAGGTGATAATACCATCTCAATGAAGGGGTGCGGGAGAAAAAGGGAAATTTAACAGTGAAAGTATCAAGGGGCCCGTGAGAGAGTACAGCTGGTAGGGTGCTTTCCTTGCATGCCACTAAACTGGGTTTGACCTCTGGCATCCCATGTGGTTCCTCAGGAGTAATCCCTGAGCACAGAGGCAGGAGGAAGCCCTCAGTGCAGCTAGGTATGGCTCCCCAAAGAAACAAAAAGTCAGGCTGAGAGAGAACAGGAATTAAAACCCATGCCTTGAATCCCACTGACAATGGCAGTGCATATATATTTCCCAAGCATCACCAGAGGTCACTCCTGGGCACAGAGCCAGCAATAGCACCACCGGTTATGGCCCCCAAAACGAAAGTATTACCCTAGACTGTACAGTAATTCTAAGAGGAAAGTTATATATACCATGGGGTGGTCGGGTGTACACTGTCCTGACCAATATTAATGATAAGATTATTAGCATAATTACTAATATGAGAACTCACTAATAGATTCCACAGGAATGTACACATTGTCAATGTATCAAATAAACATTTGAATCCAGATTTATTTATGTATTTATTTTTTGGCCACAAATGGTGGTTTTCTGGGGTTGGAACCATAGTACAGCAGGTAGGACCCTTGGCACTTGCCTTAAATACAGCCAACCTGGATTAGATCCCCAGCATCCCATACGGTCCCTCCTGAGCACTGCCTGGACTGATTCCTGAGTGTAGAGCCAGGAATAACTCCTGAGCACAGCTGGATGTGGTTCCAAAACCAAAGCAAAAGCTGAAACAGGAAAAAACAACAAATGGTGGTATTCAGGGATAACTCCTAGAAGTACTCTAGGGACGAGGTGGTGCCCAGGCTGAAACCTGGTCTCTCACATGCAAAACACGTGCTCCAGCCCTTTGTGCTATCTCCCTAGTCCCCAAAATTTATCCATTCATTTTGGGTTGGGGGCCGCACCCTATGGTGCTCAGATTAGCACTGCCTCTGTGCTCAGGAGTGAACCTATTGGTTCTTGGGCAACCATATTCGGTACTGAAGATGGAACCAGGGTTGACAGCACGTGAGCCTTTCCATTGCACTGTCTGCCTTCCCCATCTTGACATTTATTTTTGGTCTTTTTTTTTTTTGCTTTAGGGGTTTTGGGATCACACCGGTGATGCCCAGGAGTTACTCCTGGTTATAAACTCAGGAATCACCCCCTGGCAGTGCTCAGAGGACCATATAAGATGCCAGGGATTGAACCCAGGTTGGCCACATTCAAGGCAAACACCTTACCCGCTGTACTATCACTCCAGCCCGAGCTTTTGGCTGGCCCTTCTTTCTTTCCTCTGTTCATTGGCTAAATGCATGTTTGACGATGTAGCAGGCACAGATGCCTTGCCCTGAAAGGTGCCCTGGCAGGACAGGGGAACCGTATAGAAGGGGTCCTGACTCCCAGAGCCCTAGTGACCTCCAGCCACAGCGCTGTGACAGGAGACAGACAGCCACAGGAAAGGGGCTATCCTCCTGGAGAGCAGAATTTCCCCTTTTTCTACTCCCAAGCCCTTCCACCAGAGAATTGTTTTATACACCAAGTATTGGGGTGGGGGGTTTGGGCCTGTAGTCAAGTGTTGATCTTAGAGATGCTGAGAATTAAATTAAATCTTCCCCAAACCTAGCATGCTCTTAGCCTGCTGAGCTTTTGTTCTAGCCCAGATTTACAGGCACGTAACATTTTTATTTTAAAAACACCGATAATAAATCACAAAATAAATGTATTTGGGGCCAGAGCAATAGTCAAGTGGGTAGGGTGTTTGCCTTGCATGCAGCTGAGCCGGGTTAGATCCCCGGCATTCCATATGGTCCCCAAGCAGAGCCAGGAGTAGTTCCTGAGGGGCCGGAGTGATAGCACAGCAGGTAGGGCGTTGCCTTGCAAGCGGCCAACCCGGGTTCCATCCCGGCATCCCATATGGTCCCCCAAGCACCATAAGGACTAATTCCTGAGTGCAGAGCCAGGAGTAATCCCTAAGCATCACTGAGTGTGACCCAAAAAAGACAAAAAAATTAATTAAAAAATGCTGAGGGGCTGGAGTGATAGTACAGCAGGTACGGCATTTGCCTTGCATGTGGCCAACCCAGATTCGATCCCCACATCCCTTTTTGGTCTCCTGAGCACCACCAGGAATAACTCCTGAATGCAGAGCCAGGAGTAACCCCTGAGAATCGCTGGGTGTGGACCCAAAAAGCAAAAGAAAGGAAGGAAGGAAGGAAGGAAGGAAGGAAGGAAGGAAGGAAGGAAGGAAGGAAGGAAGGAAGGAAGGGAGGGAGGGAGGGAGGGAGGGAGGGAGAGAGAGAGAGAGAGAGAAAAAAGCAAGCAAGCAAGCAAGAAAGAAAGAAAGAAAAAGAAAAGAAATAATGTTTAATGTTCAAAGGCAGCAGATCCTGAGAACTGTTCTATAGAACTGAGCTGGGAGGGGAGACATTGATGGGAGAATTCACTTCTGGGGGGGTACTGTTAAAACATTATATATATAAAACCCTATCATTAATAGCATTGTAAATCACAGTGTCTAAAATAAATTTTAAAAAATTGATACAGAGACAATGGACTAGCCATTTGCAAAAGAATAATATTGTTAGGGGCTGGAGCAACAGTAATACAGCAAGTAAGACACTTGCCTTGCGCATTGCTGACTTGGGTTTGGTCGCCCGAGTCCTGCCATGAGTAACCCCCTGAGTGCAGAGCCAGGAGTAAGTCTTGAGCACTGCTAGATGTGGCCCAAAAAAACAAAACTAAAAAAGATTTTTGAATTAAAAATTCAAAGACCAGTACCATGAATCACTGTATCACTGTCTTCCCGCTCATCATCAATTTCCTCGAGCGGGCCCCAGTAACATCTCCATATGTCCTATCTCATGCTAGTAGAGCCCAAGGGCATCTGCTTGCTCCAGGAACATAAAGAGCCTCAATCCATTCTGGAATGAGGTCTATAATTGTTACTGGTATTTGGCATATCAAATACAACACGGGTAGCTTGCCAGGCTCTGCCGTGCAGGTAGCATACTCTTGTATCTCTAAGTCTAGCTTTTATTGATGAACCGTGGCCGCAAAACAAAATGATTTACCAAGAAAAAAAAAGAAAAGACCAAAACCAGGGTTATAGCTCCAGCGCCCAAGAACACAGTCCAGCATGTGTGGCCCCTGGCCCAGGTGCCCGGCACCACAGGGCAGGGGAGAGGAGAGAGAACAAACAGGTCCCAGGTGCGACATCACTGTCTCAGGAGAAAGTGCTATGAACAGGGGCACGATGGCCTCGGCACGAGCTGGGAGTTGCCCTCACAGCCTGTACGAGCTGTGTAGGCCTCCAGCTCACCAAAAGTAACACTCAGGAATGTCAGAAGAGAGAAGGCTCAGGGTCCAAGGGTCTGTGACGGTCCAGCCCCTCCCAGCACCTCTGCGTCACCTGCAGCCGCTCCAGGGGCCCAACCCGGCCCCTCTCTGACAGCCCGTTCAGCAGCTGTGCCAGGGACGCCCCAGGTGGTCCTGATGCCCACTTAAATTTGAGACTAATTTACAGAGATAGGAAGAGGATGAGGGTACAAACGTTAAGTCTGGACACCAAAACACACTGAGATACACACTCAATAGGACGGGCGCTGATAAACACACGTGCTGGTAGTGCCGTAGGGCTGAAGGCACCACCGAGCTGAGTAGTGCTGTAGGGCTGAAGGCACCACCGAGCTGAGTAGTGCTGTAGGGCTGAAGGCACCACCGAGCTGAGTAGTGCTGTAGGGCTGAAGGCACCACCGGGCTGAGTAGTGCTGTAGGGCTGAAGGCACCACCGTACCATGAATATGAAAAAGAAAACAAAGAATAGGAGGGAAAATTCACAACTCTGTCTGAGAAGGGATGTATACTCAGAATACATAAATAATTGGGGCCAGAATGATAATACAGTGGGTAGAATGCTTTCCTTGCACGTGGTCGACCAGGGTTAGATTCCCTGAGCATCACTGGGGTGAGATTCCTATGTGCAGAGCCCAGAGTAACCTCTGAGCACCACCAGGTGTGACCCAGAAACAAAACAAACCAACAATAAAAAAAAAATATACAAATAACTATTGTGACTTAATAAAGTGACACCATAATAAAAACAGACAAAAATATTAAGAGACGTTTCTTCCAAAGCAGGCATGCCAGATGTTAGAGAGACACTACAATGGGTAGGGTACTTGCCTTGCACATCTGCTGACGCGGTTTGATCCTATGCCCACCAGGTGTGATTCCTGAGCACAGAACCAGGAGTAAGCCCTGAGCTGGGCTGACCCCCCCCAAAACAGAACATATATACAAATAACTAATCACTTGGGGGCCGGGGCGATAGCCCAGCAGGTAGGGTGTTTGCCTTGCACGCGACCGGCCTGTGCCGGCCTGGGTTCGATCCCCAGCATCCCATATGGTCCCCCGAGCACCGCCAGGAGTCATTCCTGAGTGCAGAGCCAGGAGTAACCCCTGAGCATCGCCGGGTGTGACCCAAAAAAGCAAAAAAAAAATAATAATAAAATTAAAAAAAATAACTAATCACTTGTATCACTTGTCTTCCCGTTGTTCATCGATTTGGTTGAGCGGATGCCAGTAATGTCTCCATTTGTTGGGAATGAGGTCTATTATTGTTACTGTTTTTAGCATATCAAATACACCATGGTAGCTTGCCAGGCTCTGCAGTGGCTGTGGGTTCATCCCAGGGGGCCCAGTCTTTTTCTATGTCAGATCATCAACCATCCAGGGCCCACAGGGGCAGAGCCCTGAGTGTAGATAAGCCTATCTCCTGTCTGCCACCTGCTAACACAGCCGGCCACCGCAGCCACACCTGCAACATCTCGAGGGGCAGGAGACTAATAAGTATATGAAAAGATGTTCAAATTAATTAACTATAGCGAAATGTGAAGCCAGCTACATATACTTCACATTCACTAGGATCCCTTTAATACGAAGACAGTAAGTGTTGGCAGGGAGGTGGAGAAAGTTACCTCCCATCTGCTGCTTATAGGCATGTAAAGGGTGTAGACAATTTGAAGAAGTTTGGAAATTTCTCAAAATGTTAAAAATTGACTTCCCATATGACCCAGCAATTCCAGTCCTAGTTATATAACTAGGGATTGACAATATATCACTTGTATCACTTGTCTTCCCATTGATCATCGATTTGCTCCAGTGGGCGCCAGTAACGTCTCCATTCGTTGGGAATGAGGTCCATTATTGTTACTGTTTTTGGCATATCAAATGCATCACGAGTAGCTTGCCAGGCTCTGTTGTGGCTCTGGGTTCAGCCCAGGGGGCCCAGTAAAGACTGACAATATATATCTTTGCAAAATATATCCACACATGCATGAATATTCATATCGGTATTGTTATAGAAGTAGTGAAAAAATGGAACAGGATTCACTGTGTGCAAGGCAAGAGCCTCAACCCCCTGCACTATCTTTCTGGTCCATTACATAATTTCTCTTATATGAAATAAGTCAATTCCATTTGTAGAGAGAAATGGATGGTTAGGGGCTGGAGCGATAGCACAGCGGGTTGGGCGCTTGCCTTGCACGCAGCTGACCTGGGTTCGATCCTCGGCATCCCATATGGTCCCCCGAAGCACCACCAGGAGTAGTTCCTGAGCGAAGAGCCAGGAGTAACCCCTGAGCATCGCCGGGTGTGACCCAAAAAAGCAAAACAAAACAAAAAAAAAACAAATAAAATCAATTGTGGGGGTAGGGTGTTTATGGTTCTACCCTAACGTCACATATCATCCCTTTGAGCATCACCGGTGTGACCCAAAAAGCAAAAATAAATAAAATAAAATCAGTTGTGGTAGCAATAGCACTAGTCTGTGAATATATCTATAGAATGATTAAAGAAAAAACTAGCAACCTCTGCCAAATTCGATAAACTACGTGAGGACCAAAGAAGCAGTACAAGCGGGTAAAGCACTTGCTTGCCTTGCTCAAGCCTACTCCTATCCATGGATCCCGGGATTATTCTCTGGAGTGATCCCTGCGCACAGCTGGGTGTGCCCCCCAAACAAAACAACAACAAAATATACTTTAATAAAATGTATGTGTTAAAATAGTATGACTCTACCCTTGGACTGTCATAAATCCGAACTCCTAATGGTAACCGGGAGTTGGATCTTGAGAGGTAAATTCAGTTTCTGATGAAGTGGTGGGGAGGGTCGGGTGTAAAACTAGAATTTCTCCTTTGCCGGCAAAGGCGATCTGTATTTGCAGGGAAGTGTCTAGAAACAAAGCTATAGCTTTATGCTGTATTTTGGGAAGTTGCAAGCAATGGGCCAGCTTTCAGCTCAGTTGTAACAGTCTAGCTGTAAAGCAACAGAGGACCCGTTGACGTTCGGAACATGGATCAGTGCCAGATATTTGCTGATTGGCTATTAGAGCCTGGAGCGGTCAGCGATTGGCTGGTTTTCAGCAGCTCGAGGCCGTCAATGATCCGTGCTCCCTCAGCCGCAGAGTTCTACGGAGTGAAGCTGTTGTTCATTGGCTGATTTTTCTGAAGCGCTGGAGAAAGGCGGGCGTTGATTGGCTGATTTTTCAGAGCCCGTGTACTGGTGTGAAGCTATTTCTAAATAATGGTGGTGGCTCCCGGCTTGGAATGCGAGACCAAAAAAAAAAAAAAAAATCACACGTTTCCTTTCTTGAATATGCAAAACAAGTAAGCGACTTCTTATAGCCCCTTCTTTTGATCTTCCCTCGGCTAAATATGCATAAGCCATAGATGTTGTTCAGATCTACATTTGTGAAGGTAGTATTTTCCATCAAGGGTTGCCAAGGAAATGCTTTAAGCGCAAATTCTCTTGCACAAAAATAGCCAGTTGGTGGGTTAAAAATAAGCATCTTGTCGAAGTTAATGCAGGATGCAACAAAATTGTTACATACATCACGAAAAACTTGATATATCACTCATATATGATATATTGGGGAAGAGGTGAACATTTTTTTGGGAATGATTTTGGACCGTAAACCAATTAGTTTCCAGAATGGAAGGTCTCAGGAGAGTGGATAGTTACAAATGGAGACGAACATACATGTGCTGATTTGCAATGAATCACACCTGAAATATACAATGAAGTTACTTCTATTAAATTAAAAAAAAAAAACGGGCAAGGAGATAGTTCAAAGGACTGGAGGGACGCTTCACTTACAGGAGCCATGGGTGGTCCCCTGCATCTCACGGTCTCCCAAAACAAGGCTAGGTCCCCACCCCACCCCCAGCACAGCCGGGCGTGGTCCGCCTCCTTCCTCCGCCCCAATAATAAAACTGAAAACCATCCGGTATATATATGCAGAATGCACGGTAGCCCTACGAAACGGGAATATTGCCTTGGTTTTAAACCCTAGAATACTAAAATTGGTGGGATTAAATTTCGGCTACGCCCCCGGTTCCCCTCCGCCACCACCCCCAGCCGTCAGAGAGGAATAGAGTCATGATCTGAACGGTTGGGACAGGAATAATCCGGCAATCCTCTAGATCTAACTCTCAAATCCGGTGCAGGTTAAGAGAAAACAGCTAGGAATCTGGCGGTGGAACCGGGGGAAGGGAGCGAGGCAGGGATTTGGAACCCTACTGGATTAGAGTCGCCGCTGCGGACCCAGCCGCTGCAGCCCGAGGCGCCGCCGCCGCACAAGGCCCGCGAGGGCGGCCGGCCGGGGGGGGGCGGGGCCAGAAGGGGGCGTGGCGTGTCCGGGCCCCGCCCCGGCGCGTCCGAGTGCGTGGCCGGGGGCGCGTCCGAGAATCCCCGCGGGGTGATGCGGTTCCCCAGAAGCGGGCCGTGAGGCGCCGAGGTCGCCGTCCCCGCCCCCCGCCCCCGGAACTGGCGCTCCCGAGGTTCGCCCCCGATCTCGCGGCGCCGCGGGCCTGAGGCCGTCGCCCCGACCCCCTCCTCTCCCTCGCCGCGGCCCCGCAACGCCCCCACCCGGGCTGCTTGCGCGCGTCCGGCTCCGCCCCCCACCCTACCCCCCACCCCACCCCACCCCCTGCCGCCACCGCGCCCCCCCGCCCCACCCTGCCTCGGCGGGTCTTGGAAGTGGCCCCCGCCGGCCCCAGCGACCCTCACAGTGGCCGCGTCGTGCTGCGCCGCTTGCCGCCGCCATGGACGTGTTCCCCACGCACCGGCTGGGGCTGCCTCGCGCGCGCGCCCCCGGCGGCCTCGGCCGCCCGTCGCCGTCCGTCAGGTAACGCGGGAGCGACGCCGCTGGGGGCCGGGGAATCCGGGGCCGGCGGGTGCGGACGGTCAGGGTCCCGCGGCGGCGCCCGCTGCAGGGCGTGGCCCGACATGGCTTCCCGGCGGGCCGCTTCCCTCCCCCGAGCGGCTCCCAGAGGGACATTGCAGTGACTGGAGGCTCCTGCAGCAGCGACTCCCCGGACAGCCCCCGCCCCGACTCTGGAGCGTGTCCCCCGGGAAACGCTCGCCTGGCCGAGACCCTCTTCGTGGCTGCTCGGCGGAGCACTCATCGCGCTTCCCCTGAAGGTCTCTTAGACCTCCCTTCCCCCATGCACACACAATAGCGTCCTGCACCGGACCCCCAACGGGCCTCACCTAGGAGGGCCCCCTACGGTCACTCATCCCTTAGGAGCCCTTCGCCTGGACGGCGACATCCCCAGGGCACACCCACCCCACCCTCCTGCTCGCCCCCTGCACGCAACGCGCACTCTGACAGCGCCCCCTGCGACGTGCGCCCCCACCACGCCCCACCCTTACTCCACAATGGGAGCTCAGGGTGGGGTGGAATGGAGGCCCCTAGGAGTGGGTGCAGGAGGGGAAAGGAACAGGGGGATAGACAGGGGGATAGGGGAAAGAGGCCCAGGACCCCTGAAAACGGTGGTCTGAGACCACACACACACACACACACACACACACACACACACACACTCTCCCCTCCACTCCCCTATAGTCTAGCGAGGAGCCTCCCCCCAGGAGGGGGGGTGGCTGTAAGGAGGGTTCACGCACCCCCTTCCGATTTAGGAAGATCCGTTTCCCATTTCGGTTCCCTGTGCCTTTGGGGCTGACCTTGGTATTCTGGGCATTGTTTGCAGTGGAGCTGGTTCTAATGATGGAGTTGGGGCAGAGAGGGGGGAGAGAGAAAAAAGAAATAAACTGTCATTAAGCCAGAAAAGGGTTTTTGTTTGCTTGCTTGCTTGCTTGTCTTTTCTCGTAGCCACAAAGCGCAGCAAATATGGGCTATTTTCCTAGAGAAGAGGTGTCCTCAAAGCATTGTGTTTTTATCTCAGTCCTTGTTTTGTATTGTTCTAACTAGACTAGGTTTGTGGCGAGCAAGGGCAAATTTACAAAACCCCCTTATAATCTGCTATTTGTTTTCTTGCTCCAGCAAGGAATGCACGATTATTGAATGAATAAGGAATGGGGGAAGGTGGGACTAAATTCTCATAATTGCATTTAGGTGTCCTAATTTGCTTCTTATTAGGTAGTTCATATTGTTTAAACTGATCGTCCCTTAAAAGAAATTACACAGGAAACGTAACTACTTGGAGCACCCACCCATTAAATCTATGAATGCAGGGTTCATTCCAGATTATTTTGAGTTGGGTCCATTGAGTCTTTGAATTTTTTTTCTTTTGGGGTCACACCTGGCAATGCTCAGGGGTTACTCCTGGCTCTGCACTCAGAAATTACTCCTGACAGTGCCCCGGGACCATACGGGATGTCGGGATCGAACCCGGGTTGGTGGCGCGCAAGGCAAATGCCCTCCCCAGTGTCCGAAAAAAACCTTGGGACTGGAGACATAGTACAGTGGGCGTGGCCCTTAGCCTGCAGCCTTCCCAGGCTCGTCCCCTGCACCTCATATGTTCCCTGACTCCACCAGGTCATCCCAGAGTACAGAGCCATGCACCCAAGTATGCACCCAAACAAAATAGAAAAAAAAAACTTTCCCCAATAAAATCCATCTCTACATAAGTGCCTTTCTTCTTTCTAATGTATGGCAATATGCTTGTGTTTTTGTTGTTTTTGTTTTGCTTTTTTTTGTGGGGGTCACACCCGGCAATGCTCAGGGTCTCTCCTGGCTCTGCACTCAGGAATGACTCCTGGCGGTGCCCGGGACCATATGGGATGCTGGGGATCGAACCCGGTCGGCACCGGCCGGCCGCGGTGTGCAAGGCAAACACACCGACCCGCTGGGCTATCGCCTCCCGCCCCTTGTTGTTTTTGTTTAAGTGGTGTTTCTAGCTTTAAAGATTAATTTTATCTAACTTTACTTCTAATGGTACCCAAACTTTGAATCTCCCATCAAGTGGTTTGAGCAAAATCACTCAACTGTAGACAAAACTAGATGATACAAAGAACCCCAAAGGAATTGGTGAATTTCCCCCCTACTCCCACCCACCATGACCATCCCTCCCCCCAACATAATAGAGCATGCTCATCTTATCCATTCAAGCCTTTTTCTGTCTTTGACACAGAACATTTGTAGCAGGTTTCAACCCAGCCCTTTTTCTGCCACTTGTTCTTGGCTTCTTGCTGCACTGTGTTGCTGAGTGATGAAAGAGGCAGGCCTAACTGGTGAAGTTGCATTCTGAAAGCCCATAGATAGCAAGTGTGCTTTGTGTGTTTTTCTCCTAGCAATGGTGCTGGAGTTCACAGATGAGGAATGGAGATTAGGACTTAAAACGTTTCTAGGTCTTGAAACTTGGTGTTTTTTTTTAAATGAGTGTGTTGGGGTTCAGTTTGGGAGGGTGAGTAGCCTATGTGCTCCAAGAGCTACTCCTCCTAGCTCTGTGCTCCGGGATCACTCCTGGCAGTGCTGGTGCCTGGGATGGACCCAGGATTGGCTAGCTTCAAGGCACGTGCCTGTTAACCTCTGTATAATCCTTCCATCAGGCTATTTTTATATTCATTTTTATTAATATTTTATTATACCACTGTGAGATATATAGTTATAAAGATGTTCATGTTTGGGGATTTCGGTCATACAGTGTTCCAGCATCCGTCCCTCCACCAGTGCCCATTTCCCACCACCAATGTCCCCGTATCTCCCCTCCCTTCCCGTAGCCTGCCTCTATGGCAGGTTCTTTATCTCTTTTCCCTCTTTCTCTCTCTCTTTCTCTCTTTCTTCTCTTTACATGTTGTGGATTGTAATACATATACTTAGAGGTTATCATGTTTATCTTTTTGCCTTTAATCATTTAATGTTCAGTTCTAGGTTGGTATTAGCCCTTTTGACAATTATTAGCACAATAATAATTGTCAAATTATTCTCTGTCTTACCTAACCTGACTGCCACACGTTTGTGGTAATTTCCACCATTGACAAGACCTCCTGAATCACGTTTCGCCTGACCTTGGATTTTGGTATCATAATATGTATATATATTTACGTCATGCAAATAAATGCAGTCATTATCTATCTTTTTCCTTCTGACTAATTTCACTCAGCATGATCCTCTTCATGTCCATCCATTTATAGGCAAATTTCATCACTTCATTTTTCCTAACAGCTGCTTAGTATTCCATTGTGTAGATGTACCAAAGTTTTTTTATCCAGTCATCAGTTCTCAGGCACACTGGTTGTTTCCAGATTCTGGCTATTGTGAATAGTGCTGCTATGAAAATAAAAGTACAGGGGCCAGAGCAACAGTCCAGTGGGTAGGGGGCTTTGCATGCAGCTGACCCGGGTTCGATCCTCGGCATCCCATATGGTCCCCTGAGCACCACAAGGAGTAATTTCTGAGTGTAGAGCCAGGAGTAACCTGTGTGAGCATTGCCAGGTGTGACCCAAAAAGCAAAAAAAAAAAAAAAAAAAAAAAAAAAAGTGCAGATGGTGTTTCCTCTGTGTGTTTTTGGCTTCCCAGGGTATATTCCCAGGAGTGGTATGGCTGGGTCAAATGGGAGCTCAATTTGTAGTCTTTGGAGGAATGTCCATATTGTTTTCCAAAAAGGGCTGTACCAGTCGAACATCCCCACCAACAATGGACGAGAGTCCCCTTTTCCCACATCCACGCCAGCACTTGTTGTTCTTGCCCTTTTGGATAGCCATCAGGCTATTTTTTTCATCAGGCTATTTTAAGATATACATTAGGTTTCTGTCTCCTGTATACTGCGTGGAATTGTGTTTGCTTACTCCCTTGAAGTTGAGAATTTCTTTGTGAGTTACTTTTTGGTCAGTGAAATGTGCGGGAATGGTATTTATGGCCATGGTAAGAGCTGCTCCTGTGTAACTTGAAGACCCTTCCCGCTATTGTTAGGATGACTCTTGTTATTGTTAGGATGACTCTACAGGTGGTCCCATCTTTACCCCTCTGGGACCCAGAGCAAGCCTGCAGGTGACCTACCACTGACAAGTAGAGTGAATAAGAGGAAAATGTTCAAAGCCTCAGATTTTAGAATTACCGAGTACCTATGCTGAAGAGCCAGTAAAATAACTTAAGATACGCTTTCCTGCTTTGAAATATTTTTCCTGCAGAGGATCTATTTCTTCTTTAACTGTGTAAGTTCCTCTTCCTCTTTATAGAAATAAGCCAACTATACTGTGTTGGGTGCTCTGAAATAGGAGTCCAAGGCTGGCCCTCCCCCCCAGAGAGGTGAGAAAGATGTCCTGAGGAGTAGGGTCAGAGGAGCACTAACTGAAGGAGGCTTGACTGATTTTTTGACGCCGCTGTTGGAGGAATGGTATCATAAGTTATGGATATCAGGAGTAGGTTCAGTTTTAGCCTTGTCCGCTCGAATTGCCTGATAGACATTTGCCAGTCCAAGTGGAGCTATTGAATAGGCAGTGGAATGTATGTCTGGAATTCTGAGAAAGATTGGGACTAGAAAAATCATCCAGCAGCTGATGACTCCCACTCTGTGTGTGTGTGTGTGTGTGTGTGTGTGTGTGTGTGTTTTGGGGGCCACACCTAGCAATGCTCAGAGAATCCTTCTGTCTCTGCTCACACAGCAGATATTCCTGGGGGCCTATATGGGATGCCAGGGATTGAACCCAGGTTGGCCGCGTACAAGGCAAGCGCCTTACCCACTCTACTATCATTACTCCAGCCCCACGACTCCTGAGTTTTTATTTAAAGCTCTGATATTAGAGATACAGAGGAATAAAGGTGTAAGAGGACCAATATCCAACGTATTCCAAATCCTGAGAGGAATGGTCTTCTAAGTCTGGGAAGAAACCAGGACATTCCTGAAAAACCAGGTGATAATTGTGAACATTATTGGGAGGTCCTCCAAAATTAGTGCGTTCAAGAGAAAATAGGAGAGGAATTGAAGGAATCAAGACAGTGTGTACCATAGTCATGACTTTCTTCTTTTCTCTTTGTTTTTGAGGCATACCCTGTGCTTCTTAGGGCTTACTCCTGGCTCTGTGCTCGGGATCACCCCTGGCAGTGCTTAGGGAGCCCTAAGGTGCTGGGAACCTAAAGTGGGTTGGCCATGTGCAAGGCAAGCACCTTAGCCTTTGTACTATCTTGCCAGCCCCAGTAGTCATGCTTTTCAGGAACTATTAAAGGATCCAGAGAGATAGTACAGGGGCTGAGGTGCTTCTCTTACATGTAGCTGCTGCAGTTTGAATACTCTGTACTGTAGATGCCCCTCTCCCCAAGTACTGCCAGGAGTGGGCCCTGAACAGAGCCAGGAGTATGCCCCCGGCATCCCATATGGTCCCCCGGCACCGCCAGGAGTAATTCCTGAGTGCAGAGCCAGGAGTAACCCCTGTGTATTGATGGGTGTGACCCAAAAAGCGGGAAAAAAAAGGAATAAGCCTCTAAGCACAGTAGGATGAGTCACCTACCTCACAAAATCAAGAATGATTTAAGGAAGAGCAGAATAATAGGGCTGTGACTGAAAGGACATAATCTATTAAGATAGTTCCTTTTGTTTGTAAGTCTACAAACATTGCATGCTTCTTTGTGGAATGATGGGAAAAAAAGAAATTTATGAGCTGAGAGAGAAGGGACATTGACAGTTGTGGTCCAGGGTGGGGGTGGGGTTTAAGATCTTTGAGTGGCTGAGAGAAAATCAGATCTGGGACATAAATGAACTCAAACTAGGTATGTCAATGGAATGTACCTGAACTCAAATGCTGAAGCAGTATTTGAAAACAATGCATGTTCTCGGGGCTGGAGTGTTAGTACATCAGGTAGGGCGCTTGACTTGGCGTGTTGCCATCTCGGGTTCTATCTCCAGCATCCCATATGGTCCCCTGAACACCACCAGGAGTAATTCCTGAGTGCAGAGCCAGGAGTAACCCCTGAGCATTGCATGTGTGACTCCCCCCACAAAAAAAAAAAGTTCTCTTCTTAGTCTAGCTTGGTTCATGCTTTACACACAGGAGGCCCTGGAGTTCATCCCAAGAAAATACACAAAAAAAGTCTTTAGCTAAAAATAAAGCACAGGGAGGTGTTGAAAGTTTGAGGAGAAAGAAGGTATAAAAGTTCAGTAAAGTTGAGGGAAGGTGAGCAAAGAGAGTACTGTGGGTCTTGCACTTGCCTTGCATGCAGTCAACTTG